>DWNE01001468.1:0-21943 GCA_018249875.1 Cecropterus toxeus | reverse complement strand
ACCACACCCTTCCACCGAAACGCAAGAATTGCTTCACGCTAGAAATAGGTGTGGCGGTGGTACTTCCCCGGTTGAACAACATTGGTTCTACCACCTGGAGCCTCCCCCCCCCCCCAACATATTTGTATTTTTCCGTTTTTAGTATTTATTGTCGCAGCGGCAACAAAAAAAACGTCATCAGTGCATATTACAACTGCATAGCTATCACGGTTTCTGAGATAAAGCCCCGTGATAGACAGACGGACAGACGGACAGACGGACAGAAGGCTAGACGGATAGCGGATTCTTAGTAATAGACATCCGTTTTTATTCTTTGGGTACGAAACCCTAATAACTGTTAGTATTTCTATTTTTGGATGTTTAGGTAATTTAATTCGGCAAGGTAGAACCAGCACGGTTCGACCAGACTTGTGTCTCCGCCACACTACTAATGTGAAGTAGTTCGTGCTTTTGTTTTCAATGGTGTAAATGCCAGCAGACCTAAATACGAGACAATCATCTTAGTCCAAGGAGCACATACACTGAATTCAGATAAACATCTGATATATGCGGTTGGTCAAAGATTTCGTGGACGGAAAGGACCACTTACCATTAAGTAGATTTTATACATGTTTGGTATTACAACTTTTAACAATAGACACTCAAACTTTAATTTGATACCCATAATCTCGCGTTTTAAGTTGTCCCTCCCTATCTTTTTGCCCTATTCGAAGGCGCAATTTTTAATAAATATATAGCCTATGTCACTTTGCAAACTGAAACGATTCTAATGATATGTCATACGTCACAATCCGTCAAGCCGTTTAGGCTGTTGGCTGGGTTGCCTGTAGGTTGGGTGACCAAACGAAATGGACATACATACAAAGAAACATGCATGCATAAAGTAGTGGCAAATCTTTAGCACAGACCTCTAGATTGGGAGGCAAAAAAATCTATCAGTATTATAACACACAAGATAGTAGCTACACAATATACAACAACTACTGCAATATACAAAAGCGGTCCATTCAATACTAGAACATGTATATCACGGATCATAAATATTCCGTACGCAAAGAAGGAAATAACTAAAGAAGTTGCCGCAACTTACAAATCCTCAATCTGAAGTAACAGAAACTTGTCGTCACTCCGATAAGATATATCAGGCGGAAAATCTGGTTTTAGGGTTCGTTCAGATTATATTGCACAGTGCCCGTAGCACGAGTTTATTGCGTTTCCTGACAAAGATCAACGTTTACGTTTCTATGTATAGCAATGTACATTTCACGTTTACTATTTCATTTTTACCGACGACGGTACGGAAACGGTATGTGTTTGGGGTGAGAGGATGTTTGTGCAAACCAATGTTGCCATTTATTTCCAAAACTACTAGTCCGATGTTGCTGCAGTTTTCAGCGATAGGTGCGAATTTAAATGCTCATAACTTGCAATGTTCACTGCAATAATGTAAAATCTTAAACGGTGATCGTTTTGGGAGTTGTGATAGCGATTAACTGTATGCGTTCTGTACATGTTTTTTTTCTTTGTTTTATTTACAATTAACAAACACTTCAATAACTGGCTAAAGTTGTAATTGAAGTGCGTTTATTAGTTAATATTAGTCTAAAATCAATATAAGGTGGTCATTTCACTTTATAATAACGGAGGATCAGATCTTAGTGGACCTCCCATCATTAAAATTTATACAAAATAAAATTTAATTTTTTTTTTTGAAATATGAAACTTATCAACCATCAAAGACCAGTTCACAAAGTCGAAATCACTAGCAAAATCTAAATTACTTAGTATAAACTTTGGCAAAGGGAGATCTCCCGCCAGGCTAGGTGATCATGTCTGGGGAGCGGCCGTGCTCCGACAGTCTCTGTTCGGAACTTGTGTATATGCACGATGTTGGGAAAACTCTGATAGCGTGATTCAGAATACAGTGACGTCATCTCTTGATGAGTAGCGGGAGGTCGCCACAGATTTATTATTATTAATATTATAAAACTGAAAAGTTTGTTTGGTTGCACACGGTAATCTCAGGAACTACAAGTGCGAATTGAAAACTTTTTTGTTCAATAGTCAATTTATTGAAGACGGCTATATTTGTTTGTTTCTTATCTTGAAGCAGGTAAACCCGTTGGCACAAATAGATATTAATACTTGATGAATCAGTTTAATAAAAAGTGTAAATAATTCCAGCACAAGAAGCTTGAAGCCTGCATCATGAAAGACATCCGCGAGAGATTCACTACTGAAGAAGATTTGGACACTGATAGCGACTTCAGGTAATATACTAGTTTTAAAACAATTTTATTCATTTCGTCTCTTAATTTTTATGCCTCTATATAATTTTTAATAAACTTCTTTTGAAAATATTGAATATATTTCTAATAAAAAATCTTCAGAAAGCATGTAAGTTCTTTGTTAGTTCTTATGTAACATGTAACATTTTGTATAAGCGCTCTCATTAGGTATTTTTAGATTAATTGCGTTCTGTTCTCCTCCATTCTTCCACCATTGTGTGCGTCCAACGCTCCCACGACACAATAGAAAGTGTATATTTTTCTTTTTATCTTTTCTGACCCAGGTTCTGTACTATCTCTTTCGTTTCCAGGTCTCTATCCAGATCAGCGAGAGCAGTTCGCGACGATCCTCTCACGGATCCAAGGTTCGAAGCTCTGGACGAGATGGCAGTTTACTTGTACGATTACCTTAGCGGTAGTAACGGCTTAGATTATGACTTATACGTTTAAATACTGTTGGATGTAGATTCTAAGTAAAAATGGTTGTAGGAGGCTACTGATGGTAAATTTAAGGGAATTTGTATGAACTTGGTAAGATATGTAAAAGGTACTAATGTTTTAATGATAAAAGCTAACCTAACCTAACCTAATCATCCTAAATTTCTCGTACTAAACATTCTGAAAAATGGTTAAGTAATATAAAGACTTTTTCATTGCAGACAAACTAATTCGATTATTTAATCTTATACATGATGCTAGAACATCTGATATACATCTTGTTCAAGATATATACGATAAGATTTCGTCTTAAATAATAGGATTGTATTATTTAGGACGAAAAGCAACATTTATAGGACGTTCATATAATTCACAAAATACAATGCAATATTCTTAGACGATAGGAATTCCTTCAATATACGTTAGATGTTAGAAATAATGCTAGGAAAAGTAGAGATACGAGTAGAGAAAGAGATATAAGTATGGAGTAGAGTAAGAAAGAGACGCCAGATAGAGTAGTCTCCTAGAAACTTAAACGTGAAATGAGATTAATTGACAGATGAGAAATATAATACTCAGTAAAGGTGCTTAACTTAGGTTAGCGTAGTGATGTGAAACCTCTGGTGAATTTATCAATAGTATAGATAGAACGCGAGGTTACGAAACATGCACTTGGCTGCGAGCGTCAGCGTGAAGCGAAATTTGACATATTAACAACAATATTTTGATTTCACGACTTATGAGGCAAACATTTGTTTCTAAAGCTCAAAGCGATTATTAACGCCTAAAACGGCTGTTTCGTGGCCCGATAAAGCATATTTCCTTATTCATGAACGCTTAATAGTATTTAGTAACGTTTTAGCTATTTCATTGTTTTTCTAATACTCTAAACACTATGAAAAGAGGAATCTTCTCGGAAGTAAATTTTTGAATGAACAATTTGGATATTTCTTGCGTTTGGGCATTTACGAACTCAATTTTGACATTTTGTGTTTATTTCTATATCTAAACACTATGCATAGAGTAATCTTTGCTAAAGTAAATTGTTAAATCAATATTTTTTTCTTTGTATGAACATTTATGAAATTTAATTTGTGTGCATTTCTTTAGTGTAGAGAACATGTTATATATTAAATCACAAAAGTGCTATTAAACATTTATGAATAAGCTGTAAGAGTATTTTAAATCTGTATGTAGTTTCTTCCTTAGTTTGCTATTTGATTTTTTTTTATATCCAAGAAAACATATCACTTTAATCTAAAGCCAATTGCATAATGCATTTTGTGTTTATCTAGCGTTTAAATAATAGAACTTAGGGGCCACACGTAAATGGTATGGTGACGACTCGCGTGACGGACCGGACACCATACCGGTCCGACGCGCAGTGGGTTCCGGGTTCGATCCCCGGCCAGACAGACATCTTAATGATGAATTTAGTTCTGAGTCTGGGTGTTTGTTTATTCGAATTTGTGTGCCCATGGCACCCACGACATAGGAGAAAATCCTATGAGTGTAGAAAACGTTAAATATTAATTAGAATACAGGAATTTCCCCACTTTTTGACTCCTCTGCGGTCGTTGTCATAACTGGTCACATTTGTGAGACCCCTCTTCCTAAAGTGTGACATCACTCTAAGAAGGTGGGTCACATTTAGCAAGCTTGTATGTAGAAAATGTTAAATCAGAACATCAGTTCTCAAATTACAAATGACATTTTGTTACTTACATATTTAAAATGTAACGTCACAAAACTTAGGGCCCCTTGTCACATCATGTCACACTTTATTGACTCCCAAATCGTGTGACTTAATATATGTATAACCCCCTTACTTGAAAAGATTATATACTTTATCTCCGGTATGTGATCTTCTGTCATACGTAACTTAAAAGTTAATGTCGGACTTAATATTAAGTGATAGCAGCAATTTACACAGAAAGACTTTAGGATTAAATCCACGAAATATTGATTATACTCAATCAGTGCATTTAGGTTGTAATTAGTCATAAGTTGTTTTATATTTAATGCCATTCCTCTGCATTTATAACTTTTTTAGTTTGTATCTCAATTTTAGGTTGATTGTATCCTCTAATCCCGTTGTTAACGGGTTCCCCACAAACGGGTAGCTCTGTGTAGTCTACGCTGGTTAAATGGGGATTGTTGTAGAAGGTGCAAGTTAGTGGTTAAAAGGGGGATAGAATAGACTCCGTATTTCGTTGACAAAGAAAAACAAAATAGATTTGTCACTCCTCCTTTATTTTTTTCTTTAGTTTATGCTTGCGTAAGGTTCAGAAGTCCGTAACCTCCCCCTCTTCCCCCCTTATTACATTACGCCCATGACCGAGAAAGAGGGTTGAACGTGTCCTCCGAAGTACGGAAGCGCGCATACTTTTTATATTACCTAGGATTAAGTTTAATTTCATTATGCTTGTGAAAAAAACTTAAATTTAAGTATTCTTTAAAGTAAATTTAAGTTGTCTTGGTGTAAGGAAGCTGTAGGGTGCTTGCTGATATTATTATATCACACAAGTACAATCAATATCATTATATTATATATTACACTTATAGTATAGATTTTATACTTAAGTATACTCAATATGTAAAATATTAAAAGGCCATAACTAAAAACAAGTTTAGTCTTCGGCGTTATTAATACATAATTTTTTAATTCGATGTTAATCTTATTCAATTTTATTTATTGTAGATGTCAACGTAGAGAGGTTCTATAATAATATACTATTCACATATATTTCAGTTCACAAATGGAAGATTCTATGGTGACATAAAAGATAGCGCCACTTGTGCCCTGAAACACGTTATCAAAGTTTTATAAACTCCTATCTTAAAGATGTATTTTGACAAATTTAAGTAAGCTTTTATATTGTTTTATATACTGTACTTACTTTAAAATCGTCGCGAAATTGTTTTATACAAAACATAATAATGTTCAGCAAGCAGTAGTTCTTGTCCATAAAGCTCGTATAAGCTCTTTAGACAACAACTTTTACTATATCCTAGTACTTACCTAGAATACCTGGGTGAGACCTACGTGCATTTACTAGATTAGTAATTAGTTTATAGTTAATTCGTGCCTTGTGATTAGGCTTTTAAGATGAATAAATAAAATGTGGAAATGTCTTGAGATTTTTTCTATTATTTTTTTTCAAAACAACGAATCCTAGAGTAATTAAGATAAAACGATTTAATTAAGAAAGATAAGTAAGGTAAAGTGAATATGGTTCAGCCCAAAGTTACTTCTACCACACCTTCAAGCGTGAAACAGTTCTTCCGTTTCGGTGGTAGGGTGTGGTTGCCGTTGCATAACGCGATCACGTGACTATCTTAGTCCTTGAGAGCATCTGTTATAAACTTCAGATACAATTCCCATTCTATATGAAGTTCCTTAGGTGTCCACGGGTAATTACTTACCAGCAGGTGGACTGCATACTTGTTTGCCGTATATTTCTTTTTTTATAAATATAAAGTAGCAAACGAGCATGCATAATGAAGTGACATAACAACAACACACAACAACAACATAATATTTTCTTCTATTTCTTTTTCTTTTTAACTAATATTATAAAAACTCTTGAACATCGGAAAAGGTATGAATATTTATTTTCTATCGATTTATTTTACTAAGTACTACGACTTACTTATCACGATATATTCTATTCAAAACTAGCACTTCTATACAATTCTAAATCCTCATAGGTGCGATTCGACGACTATATATACAAAATTTATGAAGTAAGAAAATCCTTTATGATTATAAGCATTTATTTATAGACGAAGTTAACGTTTACTGTATCGCGTGATAACTAAAATCAGAAAGCTAAATGTTAACAAAAGGTTACGTCGATCAAAATGTCTATCATAAAACAATTTTCATGCCACTCATCAACGAAATTATTTATACGGTTTAAGTTGAAAATGGGGTTGAATTTTTAAACAATTCTGTGATTCATTGTAAATACCACAGATTATTTTAGAAAAATACCTATCGCTTTGTCACCAAAAAGTGTCGAACGAGCCTTCTATGTGTCGTCTAGCCTCAACAGAAGAGTGACAAGGCTCAATCTAGGCTTGAAATAGGATTTAGGTCTTATCGACTTACCATCAGCTATGAATGAGAATCTAATAATAAATGCATAAAGGGGGATATAGAATAGACGCACACTAGGTAACATAGTTGCCCAAAAACCCAAACCTATAATAAAAAACTAAATTCATTAATGTTAACTAGTATTTTAACCTGAAACCATATGATTGTCGTTCTTAAAGTAAGTAAAGGTTGTCGTGAAGTAAAGGTTGGCAAGGAAAACCGCGAGTGAAACGTTTGTAGGTACAATAGAATTTTATATTTAGCCAAAAACCAAATTTGAATCCACAGGGAAGCTGGATGACCAACTTTTTGTGCGCCCGCAAAAAATACATCTGTTTGTGAAATCCAAAACCCTTTTGTGGCCGAATCGATGTTTCGGAGAAAGACCCGGGCCTTTTTGTCACATCGAAATGTTGCGAATATAAAAAAATCACATTATGCGTGTTTGTTCATGTAGCACATCTTTGAGAAGCTTTCTCCAAACCTTTTATAGGCCATATTTTTTCTCAGCGAAAAAATTTCTACCTGTCCCTATTATTGCAGAAAGAGGTATGCTTAATATTTGGAGCAATTTCTCATTTTTGTCATTACTTTATTGCTATTCCCAGTTCGTTGTTAAAACAAAGAACTCCTGCTTCTCTTTACAACCAAAGCGGTTTGTCAAAAATAGAACCAGTTAACTGGCGTGCTTATTTATAACGAAAACACAAACACAATGACATTTGGGTACCGTTATTTTTAAACTCCTAAATTAGTCTTTGATGTTAAAGGATAGAAAGACATGCTAATTGCTTTCGAAAATCTTTCAATTACAAAAATAAATGAGAATTTACAGCACCTACTAATGATATAAATTTTCACTAAAGATTATGAACAGTATCGTTACATTATGTACAAGTAAAGATTTCTTTGATTTTAAAATGCGGCATCTCAATTCGATTCCTGCGTTCAAGTTTCAAGTCCCATTAAGTATGGGAACCTCCGATTTTTAGGGTTCCGTATACAAACGTTGAAAACGGGGTCCCATTTTTAATTTATTACTCATCAAAGAAATTAATTGTAACGTGATTACGATGAAAGAAAACGTCGTGAGGAAATTCGTAAGATTTTTATAGGGAGAAGTTAACCAATTCAATTAACATCAATTTTTATAAAATTATAATTTTAATGTTATAAGTTATTTTTATCTTTATTATATGAATTATTATCGATAATGGATCAGTAAAATACCTTTCAGTTTTTCCCGAAGCGCTGAACGTAACAAAATTAATGCCTTCATTATAATTGCAATTTAAGTAATTACACTTTATTGTCTAATTAAATCCATGTTATTTTGCATAGCTAATCTTTTAATTTTCTTCTGTTTATTTTACTTCGGTCGTAAATTCATTTTTGTTAAAGTCATTCTTTCATGCATATTTTAGCGTAAATTGGACAAAATGTGATGTGTGTAATATATTATGTGATGATTGCATTTTTTTTATCTCAATCCAAGTTCATCTATTTTGTCAAATTCGTGCATATGTCCCGGCAGATGCGATCACAAATAAACACTTATTCATAAAACTATTTCAATTGCAGCCTTTCATAACCCGTCCGAAACGCACCTTTCACTGCAATAGGGTAAATGCACCAAATATCACCATTAAAATATTAGAGAGAAGAAAGTCCTTACCAAATCTTATTACTCATATTAATATAATATTAGGTGAGTTATATATTTTTTATTGCTGTACCTAACGATTAGGCCGACGGGCCACCTAATGGAAAGAAGTCGCCGTCGCCTATGGATACTTGCAACGCCAGAGGAGTTGCCAATGCATCGTCAACTTTGAGGGAGAGGTCCTTCTGAATCTTTCTTGAAGAGCCCTATGTCATGGCGCTCCGGAATACAGGGAGGAGCTTATTCCACATCTTGCAGAGCGCGGAAACCGAACCGAAGAGGAACGCCACGAGTCCAGTAGATGTGAATGGAACTTCTTCCTTTGGCGAGTGATGCGATGGAGGTGGTATATGGACTCTGGATTCAAGACTTCAGTTATATAGGTATGAGCAGTAAGAAATATATTTTTCAGTTGAAATAAACTGCGTGATTAAAACTGCATATTACTTTAGTACCTCATTAAATATACGTTGCTAATTCCAGTTTAACGTCGAAAAAAGCAATATATGAATTTTATTTCATGAGATTAATTAAATCTTGTCTCTTCATACCTTACACTTCTGTAAATCCTTTTAAGGTGTTAATTTATTAATTGAAAGAAAAAATGGTAATTTCATGCCATAATTTTCTACACTTTTTGTAACAAATCCAACAAAAACGGTTCAATTAAAAGAATTACGTTTAATCTTAATTAGCGTGTTTAAAAACAGATGGCAATTAAAATTAATTTAATTTGAAACCTAATCTTTGCTGCTTAAGTTTATGTAATAACAATTAATATTCATGAAGATTTTTTATTTTCTATAATATCAATCGAGTAATACTGGCATTTACCTTACTACAAAAATGCACCTTTAGAGGAAAGCAAATAATCCGTAGAGAAAGGGTCTTAAGAAAGGTTCTCGTCAAATAATCGCCTGCGCAAGTGTGTCAAGTACAAAAGAGCAAAAAGTTGGAGGTAGATGGGTTGGTGCAAAGGGATTCTGGTGCAAGGCTCATGGTGAATGGGATACACCTTGCGGGTCCGAAGACATCCAAATAATCGATTATCATTCTTAAAATAGACGATGGCGATCGCGCTTTACGTTTATTAAATCTGTCAAAAGTCGTACACATATGTACATACTTCATTAAAAAATACTGAAAGGTGGTAGAATGTATATAATTCATAGAGGTGCCACCACTATACCAATTTTTAGCGTCGAGCCGTTCTTATGTTTCGATGGAAGGGTGGTTGCATGCTAAGCTACATATGAGGCAGGATCATCTTACTCTTTACGAATAGTAACGCATCTGTGTTCGGATTTAGTTAGAGACCCTGTTTTACATTGAATTGGATTGGATTTGGAATGCGTTGGATTTCTACATTGTAAATCTTTAAAAAATACAGGGAAATATGCGTTACTAGCTATTTCCGACGGATCCGTCCGATTCGGTCATATTTACAAGATGAGCTTATGTGTAAAGTTAGATTATAATCTATTTGTGTGTCAAATTTCAATAACATCCGACCTGTAGTTTGAAAATAAATGATGCCATTATTAAACCGCAGCGAGTCCAATGCTTAAATTTTTCAATAGGTATTAATTTGGCAATAATAAGTTTTAATGGAACAGGAATCTCTTATGTTATCATTTTATCACCCATAAACATAGCGTAGATTTTAGAAAACTTATTTTTATACACATATGTCAGCTTTATGTATTTAAAGTATGTATTTCTAAATATGCTACAGGCAAGATATTAAAATGTAAAAATTATCCTCATGATATTCGCTTATTTCTAAACATAAAACTATTATCTCCCACTAAAATTAATATTTTTATCTGTGAATATAAAACGTATATTAAAAATATATCATAATAATATACCTACCTTTTAAAAAGAAACTGAAAAAAATAAAAGTTTTAACTTCAACTGAAATTTATATTTTTTGTATGTGAATATAAAATGTGTATTTAAAAAAAAGTTATTCTATAATATACCCTTATGTTAAGTTTAAATCCGTAACAGAATACAACTTAGCACTTCAAAGTACTTAAGTCGAGTCTACGTCCAACTCATTCAAAACCAAACCGTACCCCGTGCGCCTAACACTGAGAATCGTTCAATCCCACCCCATCCAATCCCAATCACAGCAAAGTGTGAACAAGCTTGTACGGATAGTTCTTGAAAGTGTGAAATCTTGTAGCAAAAAGTTCTAAGTATCCACGCGCGGTCACAGGTGGCGGGAAGGTCCCACGGGACGCGAACTATGAACCGCGAAGCATTTCCTGGAGGCCAGCCCTAATTAGGTGCATCCGAGTGACGTTTATAATGTTACATACATGCTGAGAGCGCTCAGCTGGCGCTACAAATATTTGAGATGATAAATATCTTACTCACTTATATATGAAGCAACTTAGTCCTCGCGATTAGCAACGCATCTGTAACCGACTTCAGATAGAATCCCTATTCTATGCGAAATTGCTTATAAATGGACGGTAGTAATCACTTCACATCAGGTGGACTGCATGCTCGTTTGCTATTTCAGTCTAATAAAAAAAACCTGGTACCCACTGCTCGTCAGATTGATGCCATGACCATTCCGTCACGAGGTTTATTAAACTGCCACCTTACAACCCCACGTCTCTTGAAAACTTGCAAGACCAACACGAAAAAACATCTAAAGTAATTTTATCGTTACCTTGTAACGTATTCACATGTTTTATTTTTCTACATAGAAGCTACGCATAAAATCCAAACGTCCTACAACGAATATACTAAAAAATAACCGTTTGCGAGCCCAGCATCGTATATCACGTCATCTTTTAATATGGGAAATACAAGTTCCGGATTGGAAGAGCCTCCCCCGGGCCGAATAAGTCAAGAAATCGGAAACCACTTGGCCAATTCCCAAAACTATCATAACATTATCTGCGCTGGAAACATAACTTTGCAACATTATATCTCAGCCCGAATGTTTACAAGACATAAGAATATTTGATTAGTATCAACTTGTTTTAACACATATTATAGGCACTTCACGACGACTGATCTTATAAACGCGACTCTCTTTAACCGTGGTAGTCGTAGGAGGTAACTAAGAGAGAAAAACCAGGAGATTAGTAGCTTATAACCAGGAGGAAGCTTATTGGTAGTCTTTCTTTGTTATATCAATATCCACTTCGGACACCGATACAAATTAAATACCGTTCCTGTATAAAATAGTAAGAAATTACTACCCAGATCCAGAAAAAATACTTTCAGTGTACCCCGAAGTTAAGAAGAAAATCCCTTTGTGTTCCATTAAAACTTTTCTAAGACTCTACGACTCCACGACTTAGTAACTGTTGAATGAGGGCGATGGGTTTTGGATATAAACCATCTCACAATTCACGCTTTTAAGAAGTATTTTATTGACGGTGAACCATTAAAAGAAGTTGATAGAATTAAGGAACTGGGAATAATTCATAATTATTTACAATTAACAATATTTTTTAACCATATTTACAATTATTTGAAGTAGTTTGCTTTAAAAACTGATTGTATATATTTTTTATTTACAGTAAGGGCCTCATCTGAAGTGACCACAATTGCATTACTACACCTGAGAACTAACTTGGAACGCCTCGCTTGGTTGTCTCTTCCTTACCACACCCTTCAAAGTAGAACTCGTCTTTACCTAGCACAGCTTCTATAAGCAGACATAAATATATCGGTAATACCTTTAAAATAACACTAAAGGTTTTACAGCGTTTAACTTAAAAAAAACTCCTTTCTACACTCATAGCCCCACACTATGATTTTCTCCTGTGTCATGGGTGCCATGGACACACAAACACGAATATACAAACACCCAGACCCAGAACAGAAATCTAAACTCATCATTCATATTTCTGTCTGGCCGGGAATCGAACCCGGGACCCATTGCGCTTCAGATCGGTATGGTGACCGCTCGACCACGCGGGTCGTCTCGAGGACTGAGATGGTCGTCTTTATATACAACATACAGCTTTTTTATCATTAGACAATGTGTTTATTTACGACGTCACATTGTATAACTCTAAAATTATCAGTGTTTCTGTATTAAATATGCATGTTTTATACATATACATAAATTCCTCTACCTACTAAAAGAAACCGCATCAAAATCCACTGCGTGGTTTTAAAGATCTAAGAGGACCCACGTGGTCGAGCGGTCACCATACCGGTCTAATGCGCAATGGGTCCCGGGTTCGATTTCCGGCCAGACAGAAAAATGAATGATGAATTTAGATTTCTGTTCTGGGTCTGGGTGTTTGTATATTCGTGTTTATGTTTCCATGGCATCCACGACACGGGAGAAAATCCTAGTTTGGGGTTATGAGTGTAGAAAGCGTGTGTGTGTGTGTTATCTAGGTATACATAGAGACAGATAGACAGCGGAAAGCGCCTTTGTTTTATACTATGTAGTGAAGTATGTTTAATATTCCTCGCATACCTATTACCTGTTCACTATGTTCACGATATGTATGTACCTAGTAATATAAGTAATAAATGAATAATAAAATAAAGTAAATAAAGTAACATTGTTAATTTTTTTAAAACAAAAACCTAATTGATTGCCTTCCGTTTCAGTTTTTTCATTTTTTATAATAATATTTTTAATTTAAAGATGTTTTTGTCAAAGTAGTAATAGTATTGTAATTAAAGTTTTTATATATATTTTTAACCAACTTCGAAAAGGAGGTGGTTCTATGTCCGACTGCTATGTATTTTTTATTATGTATGTTCACCGATTTCTCCGCCATTTCTGGACTGATTTTTAAAATTATTTTTCATTTGTTGTTATGGTTTCTTTCATTTAATAAGTCCCTTTCCTTTATTTTCCTATTGAAAGGCACCATTATTTTAATTATATGCACTTTGTCACTCTACAAACTGAGATGATTTTAATGATATGTAATATGTCACTATCCGTTAAGGCGTTTGATCTGTGGCGCGTACCAGTGAAATTGATATACATACATACATACCCTTCATGGGTATGTATGTATGTATATCAATTTCAGTCCTTTACAGTCTCCTTATTTTTCAGAAGTAGCAACCTTACCATTTGGTGGGTTTCAGTCTAATAGATCATATATTGGGTATATTCATATTCCCAACGTTATTTCAAATTATTTATTAGTTATTTAAGTAGAACGTATCCCTGATATATTGCTTATTAGTCTTCTCGACTACAATAAAGTTTTGAAAATTAGTTACAGTATATTATTTACCTACATCTAAAATTGTATACGGCACTACGCAAATTTCCTTTTAAATTGGTAGTCATAGATTAAAAGTTAAGACACAAGTATAATTAGGTACTTACGCAAATAAGATTCGTAGATTTCAATGCAGGAAATGTGTTAAGTTTTCCTAAACACAATAGGAAATAACAATAATAAATCTGCCAAGTGCGAGTGGGACTCGCAGGCGAAGGGTTTTGTAGTATTATCATTCACAAATCTTGAAGAGAAAATATAGCTCTGTTGTAAAAATAAATAAAATAAGTTTAACAGTTTTCCAACTACCAACATAAGTTTATTTTTCGTAGAGTTTGTATGAATTACAAAATTATGTTATTCGGTTTTCGAAAAAGTACTATTTCTCAAAAACAGTCAACTGTATCTTGTTCGAACCAATTTTCGTTGAAAGTTCCCTTAACATGTACAAAATATGTTTTACCCAGATTTTTAACACTCTTTCTTTAGAAATTAGAGGGGGGGGGACACTTATTTTACCACTTTGAAAGGGATTATCTCTCAAACAATCGACTTTGAGAAAAAATAATTTTAAAAACCTCAATGTCATTTTTTAAGACCTTTCTATAGATATCCCACACGTGTATGTATGATGAAAAATTTTTTTTTGGGTTTCAGTTCCATGTATGGGGAGTCCCCCTTAAATTTAATATATTTATTATGTTTGTACCAAATTCGGATAGCGGTTTACAGAATACACTTAACTACCAAGTTTCAACTCTATAGTCTTAATAGTTTCCGAATAAAATTGCTGTGACATGCGGACAGACGGACGGACAGACAGACATGACGAATGTATAAGGGTTCCGATTTTTGCCATTTGGCTACGGAACCCTAAAAATATCCTCTATTCACCTGTAAAATAAAATGTACTAGATGCGTACTTGCTTACTATTACAAAGTACATAAGTGAACAATTTAATCTTGATGGTATTTATTATGAGAATGATCAATACTATTTATGAAGTATAATATAATCAAACACTGTTTATTTGTATTATCATATTAACTTCAATATACTTACGAGTACTTGGTAGAACTAATCTAGACGAGGAATAATTGACGGCGCATATACCATCTTAACATATAATACTATTGTGACGCATTTCTTCCGTTTCGTTGTAAAGGACGAGGTACTTAGATGCCGAATGTACCGAAACGGTAATGTAGGCCATTACCGTATGACCTACATATGGTGACCATTTACTCCTCAGAAGAGGCAACGCACCTGTGATCGACTACTTACCGTCAGGTGGACCGGATTTGCTACTTTAATCCTATAAAAAAAGGAAATTATCCTATTACAAAACGTTATAATTTTCGACCTGGAAGTTTAGTCACGCGAACAAAATGGTAAGTATGTGTAATAATTACATAGCTGCATATCATTTAAGAAATTTACATGAAGCGACTTAAATAGGTTAAAACCTTGCTTACTATTATAAAGTGCGCAACACAACAAATATTCGGAACTTATATTGCAACGTGTTATGAAATTCTTATGCATTTCGCAAAGTGCAAAAGTTTGACGCGCGGCGTGTCGCGCGCGACTTGTGCACAGGAGCGACCTCTTCGAGACGCAAGTTTCTCGCTTAGTGGAGTCTGGAGGAATCGCTTTTTCTAATACGGCCAGTTCTTTTGGTGGCAATTGTCATTGTGGTATATTGGTGTGATGTAGACTTAAAACTAATAGATAAAGCTAATAATTATCTGTTAGACTGGTTAAAATGTTGGTTATTTTTTTATAAATTAAAGATACTATATATATTTTATCGAATATGGTATAAAAAAATGTATCAGTAGAATTGTATATAACAAACCGAAGACACTAAAGCGGGAAAAAAAATCAGCTTCTAATTATCTCCAATAAATAATTTCCTAAATTACTACTTAATATGGAAAAATAAGTGCGGGTCGCAGAATGAAGGCTCCGTGTCACATTTTTTTTTACCTTAGATATATGTTATCATAGCCGCTTTAGATGTAGATGCATTGCGAAAATTTAAAAGATTTTAGGCGTTTTTTGGCTTAACTATTAAACCGTAATAAGTATATTAATACGGTTTAATAGTTAAGCCAAAACACGCCTAAAATACTGCTTCAATGGGGATCCCCCTTTATTTTTATCTTTTTTGTTATTTTATTATACATGTACTCGTAGTTCAAGGTACGCAGTTAAAGAGATAGAGTCCTGTGTCAGATGGACAGAATGACGGCGGAAGCTTGTTTTCTATATTAACTTCTAAGGGCCAGTGGTGAAAAAATAAACATTACTGTATTAAAAAAACATTAATTAATTAAACAAATATTTAATAAAACATTTAATAGTAATTCAAGTTATATTTACCTATGTATACATCACGTATGAATGCGTATATTCAATACAATATGAATACACGTATATTTATACACATACATAATTAATAAAACCTTTTAGGTACCACATCTCTTACTAGTTTTAATTGGTACCATAGAGTTGAATTTTCCAGAGAGAGACACTCGTTCAAGTAAGTTCAAGAGTTACTAGTTGACCATTCAGTTTCAAACAAATGCTTATGTACTCATTATTACAATCCCACTGTTTTCAACTCCCAGAATGGAGATGCAAGCTTCAATTAAACTTGTAATATAATCTAGTCAAACATTGAAAACAAAGTTTTGACCGTTTAATTAACTCGTCATCGAAATTGATCCTTTAACATTAAGGACAGTTATTTGTGACAAATTTTGTAAAGTATAAGATGCTATTGTTTGAACGTACAAGGTGAGCTAGGCTTTGTCTGCGACTCGGCTTCTTATTAACGTGCATAAATATCAGTTTCCTCCGCCACCCTCCCAATTTAATACCCGGGTAGGCGACAACGCTCCAAACAAATCAACTTGTCCAATATAATGTACTCTGAATAGTGCTTAAATAGGGTTTTTATGTACTTACTTCTGTACTAAGTATTGTGTATTAACATTTTATCAACTATAAGACGAGGGTTGCTTTGGTGGTAAGTCTTCGATAGACTTGCTTTACATTAAAGATATATAAATTATAAAATTTATAAAATTGTTTCCCAATAAAAGCATTCTAATCTTATACGCACAATAGACAAGAATACTTGAGATATGTAACATAAAATATAGTAACTTGTTTCTGAACATTAATGTTCAAAGTAAATCTATTTTCGGAGTTTGGAATATTTCACTTTATTTTATTATCTGCAATGGATAATTTGCGCCGAACAAACATCAATGGTACAGCGCGCTAAATTTGAATTCATGTTACGAACGAGCAACATAAACCAATTACTGAACGGAGCCAATGGCGGGTGGCGGCGCGCGGACAATCGATAATTCTCAATATTCCCGCTAGAGGGCCACGCCGTCGTCGCCGGTGCGCGCCCACACCACTCCTCCACGTTGCGCATCCAGACGATGAACTTTGTAAAGACGTCAAAATACAAGCATAATTTTTGAAACAAAATAAACATTCTTTTTGCACCAAAGCTGATTTTAATAGAAATTGTCACTTTAAATGTAAGAGGATATTTTCAAATGAACATTTGAAACTAAACCGTGTCGATATGTTTTTGGTATAATTGCTCTTTAAAATCATAAATTCGTGTTGTAGAAAATACATTAATAATCTAAATGTTAACTCAGTGAAAATAAATCATATACTTCAAAAAACAAACTGAAATTGTTTTTGAAATAAATCAAAACACGCAAATGTCAACTCCCTTACAAAGTTATATCGGGCATGCGCATGTAGTCAGCTGCTGCTTAGCTTGCTGTTTCGTATCGCGCTTCTTGCCCGCTTTCAATGTTTTCCGTTTTATTTTGTTATTTCTGTAATGCAAACCAATTTTTTAACTAATATTTGTATATTGCGTTAATGTGAAACAGTTTGTGCGTCATTTTAGTGTGATCCTAGCAACCCGACAGCAGTTGAAACAAGGTAAACGCCTTATATTTTTGTTTGTAGTGAACATAACCTCTTTGACAACTCTTGTATGCTGCTCAATTCAAGTCATTTGGTCTTTTTATGTTAATGTAGAGTGCGATAAGAAGTTTTTGTTTCGTATAATAGCGTACATAAGACAGTTGTTTGATTTACGTACCGTAAATTCCTGAAAATGTAGTTCGTTGTACAACACATTATGTTTATGTTTGCTGTCGAGGATATCGTACGAGACGGCCTGTTTTATAATAATAATACATTCCGTGGTATAACACCGTGCATAGATTTCAATGCACAGTGAATGGTGAGACAAAATGAAAACAAAAACGTCGTTAAATGTTGACACTGAGTGAATCACGATGACAATGCTGCTTGGTTAGTATAAAAATAATCTTGCCTGTATGGCCCATAGGGGGCGTTAGTTATCACTGAATTCTTATCCAGATAAAAATATGTAATCTACTGTATTTGGTTGCGGATTTCATACTTACGTTAGTAACTTATTCAATGATCTGTTTTGATGTGTTTTTTCAATGTGAGTTAGTAAATAGATTCCGATAAGATTTAAAATTATTATCAAATTTTTGTTTCTAGAACGTGTCTTTAAATCATTATTTTTAAATGTTAAATTAATAATGTAAAGTTAATAATTTAGTTGAGATTACTTATTGGGGATCTTATATCCCAGCGGTGGGACAGTAATGTTTAACCTATTTATACTGTAAAAGTAAGTAAAGTAAGTACTCTTTATTAAGTAGGCACATACCTTATTTTTTTAAGTTATAGGCAGGGCTTTTTGTGGGGGCACATGGGGTCAAACAGTGCCTCCAAACGATTTTATTTTTATAACGAAAAATGGTCATAAAACTAAAAAATAAAATGAAATAAGTTTGGTAACCTTGAAAGGTTATAAAAATGATTAAGTACTTCAGTTAAAATAGTTTTTTATTAGTTTTTATATTATGATAGGTTAATAAAGTTGCTTTTTATAGGTATTGTTTCTTACTCAGCTAAATATAAGTTGACGTTTTCTTACCAGAGACATTATATTTAAAAAAAATCTTTTTCTTTCCTAAAAACACAGTCACAAGAGGTGGGGTGGGGTAAAAAAATGGAATTACAACTCGCGAGAATTAGCGTGCTCCCAAGAAGAAAGTGACAAAAAAAACTGATTATAGGTAAGCGCAGAGTTCAAGGTAGAGTAAAAATATGTATTTGCCATTATTTTACAATTTGCCATAGCCATTAAACCAACGCCATCAAACCATTATTGTCCCACTAAAGGGTTTAAGATGATAATCACGTTAACTTAGCGCGGATTAATATAAATACGGTAATGATATCTAGGTAAGTAGGTAGCTAGCGCGGATAACCCCTGCGGTTATCGATTCTATCGTAAACGTGTTTGCTAAGGAGACCTGGTCTACTCCAACCTCCAAACTGTCTGTTCCGTTAAAAGTTTATATGAAAAATGGTAGCACTTAGATAGACATTGTTATCCTACAAAAATGTCTAATGCAATTTTTGGGTAGTTTTCTGATTACACAGCATAAAGCTAAACTTTACAGATGAGCAGTATCTTTCATCTTTGTCCCGAAACAAAGGTGAATGAAATACAGAAGTACCTTTGTAGAAAATCACCAAGTTTTGGGACAAAATCACGAATTTCGTGCGTAGAATGAGTATAGGTCGTATGGGGAAATGCCACCGGCACACCAATTTCAAGCTTAAAGCAGTTCTGCGTTTCGGAAGGGCATGGTTGCCGGTTCACAAACGTTTGAGGCTTACACTATCTTAGTTTTCAGACGGACGTAGCAACGCATCTGAGACTGACTTCAGATAGAACCCCTGTACTATATGAAGTTGATAGCAGATGGGCATGGGCGGCAGTGAGAACTTTAACTGGACTGCAAGCTCTTATTAAAAAATCAAGTATACATTAATATAACATCTTATGTGTATATTATACTAATAGACGCGGTTAGTTGCGTTTTCCAAATAAAGTAATCAGACTTCTAGTAGACATACAAGAACGCGTGCAGTTGGGGTCAATCGGCGTGTAATCCTTTGTAATCACATAATGTGGCGAGTTCGCAGAAGCAATTACCCTATTAGGCGTATATAGAATCCTTTACTACTGTTACAAAAATACTTTCATGAATTTGGAATGCCTACATATTCGCTATGAGTACGAATTCAAAGGCGATTTGGAGATGATGTTGCAACTAGGATCCACCAGTGCAGATCCAATGCGGTACTTGTTAGTGCTATCTCATCAACCCATCATTATGCCACTGCTGGGCACAGGTCTTTCCTCAGAATGAGAGAGTTTTAGGGAATAGTCCACCGCGCTGGCCAAATGTTCACACGCCTTTGAGAACTTTTTTTTTATTAGAAAACTCTCTGATGTGATAATTTCCTTACGATGTTCACCTTCGCCGCAAAACAGTGATTAATAATTTCTCATAAGAATATTGTTTTAGAAAAATCTGTGGTGTGCGCCTGGGATTTCAACATCGGACCCTTGACTGAGAGGCCGAGTTTCAACCATTAGGCTACTCCGTGAGTGCTATATTTTTATTTTGATAAAACCTTTTTTGGGCTCGTTTTAATCAGGGTTTAATTTTCGACAAAGATTGACAACATTTATCTTGTACCTTTTAACTTTTTTATATAAATTTTTAATCAATCTTAAAAGACAAGGAAACCCTCAAAAGAAAATGTTTTAATTAGTTTCGTGTTGAGGCCGATTACAAAATGTCTGTTGTCATACAACCTGGCTAATTATTTTCGAATAAAACGCTCTAAATTGTACGCACTTTTTCTCTATTACTTGACGGATGGAATTGAAGAAAATGGATGAAGTTTTATTTTTATTTTTCAATAACCATCTTATATGGCCATTCCTGTCCAAGGGTTTGGTTTCTAGCTCATTTTCATATGATGCGACCGTTTCAATCCTCGGGAGTAGCAACGCATCCGTGATTGACTTCGGGTAGAACATTGTTCTATATCAAGTTCCTTATAGATGCATGGGTGACAGTGACCGCGTACCATCTATAATAAACCCTTGATATAATTGGACACCTGTGTGAATTCAACCATGAACGCATTATTAAATCTGAGGACTGTTGGAATACTTTTTGTTACAGTCTTTCTCTCACTGCGCCTTTAAAGGTCTAACACAGCTCTTAACACTGTTGTTGTTAGAGAGAAATAGGTAGCGGTATCACTGAATTTCATCCATGAAGAAATCTACCGTGTAAGAAATATAATAAATTAATAATTAAATAATCGAGGTAAATGTAGAGCAATAATATCATGGTATCTTCATAAATCCCATCCTTCAGTGAACGAATTACATCGAATATTTTCTTTTGTTCGAATTTAATTTGTATGAAAGGTACTTCGATAAGATATTGGTTACCGTTTTATGTATGGTTTGATAGCATGAATGAGACGCTCCACAGACGCGCGGCCGCTTTACAAACTCGATGACTACCAAGTTTGTTCCTGTAAGCAACTTTAACTTTGTTTCAGTTCAACCTGCTAACTTTAAAAGATTTATAGAATTACAACAATTTTGTAGGCCCTTGCTGTGTCGCGTTTATTTTTTACTTACATAAATTACAAGCTTTTTACTCCTATTTAACCCCCTTAGGGGTTGAATTTCTAAAAATCCTTTCTTATCGCTCACACCATAAAGGAAGCCCCTGTATAAAATTTTAGGGTTCTAGGTATAGTAGTTTCGGCGTGAGAGAGTCGATATTGCCTTTTATATATAAAATATACAATGGGTGAAAGTTCTCTCAACGTGTTCCTTTCTTTTTTGCTGTTATTAAGTAATATAGATATTGTAATAATTAAAAGTTGTCAAAGTTTGTTGGGTGTTTAATAAATATTACCACTCGTGCCATCCGTACCACCCTAGGCGATGAACATTAAGGAAATATTAAACTAGATTAGGTAATATATAAACTAGATCCCGTGGCTCCACCCACTGTGGTTACGTTTACCACGCTAATGAGTATTCTATGTAGAATTAATCTAAACAGAACAGAAACAGAACAGAAAAAACATTTGTTCTCAAAAATATTGCAAAACATATACATACATTTACATTGGCAAAGAGAAAGAAAAGAAAAAAAAACAATTACAATACCATAAACCAAATACAAAAACAATATTAAACCAATAAAATAATAATAAAAATATAACAATAATACGTTAGCC
>DWNE01001467.1:0-21949 GCA_018249875.1 Cecropterus toxeus | reverse complement strand
GCCTCCCCTAAACGGCGCCACTCCAACCGGTCCTGTGCCTTCTGAATCCAACGGTTTCCCGCTGTCTTCTTCAGGTCGTCGGTCCACTTGGTCTGGAAACGACCTGTATTGCTTTTGCCTAGACGTGACCGCCACTCAAGGACCTTTCTACTCCATCGGTTATCAGTCCTGCGAGTGATATGGCCAGCCCATTGCCACTTCATTCAGCCAATATTCCTGGCTATGGTAAATGTGAAAATGTAATATGAGGGAGAAAAAAAAACAATAAGAAGGAAATAGGGGATTCAAAGGAACTGTGAGCTAAGACACTCATTATTTAAGGTGCAGAATAATAAATCCCATTATTCTTCCAGGAATATATCAATAGATTCTTGAACGGTTCCCTCAGGATTTTATTTCGCTTTGTACTTTTCAAATCAAAGCACTTTGAGTCTATTGACGACGCTTTGACGTACAATGAATACAAAATTGAAATATAACGAATGCTTTCCAGAAACTAGATGGTTAGACATAGTTGGAAATAGATTGGAGGCGGTTTCACCGTTTATTTTAGAAAAATTAGGTAGAAGTAGCAAACGAGCATGCAGTCCACCTGATGGAGAGTTTTCGAGCGTATGTATGTATGTTTGTATGTATATCCATTTTTTTGGCACGCGTTACAGCCCAAATGGCTTGACGGATTATGACGTATGATATCTCATTAGAATCGTCTTAGTTTGCATAGTGACATAGGCTATGTAATCTTTAAAAATGGCGCCTGGATGTATAGGAAAAGGGGGGATGGACTTTTTTCTATTACGACAATATGGGTATCAAATGGAAGCTAGTAAATAAACCTATTTAAAAATATGTATATTGTAATACTTTTACTTGACTATTTTGACAAAAAGTCATAAAAGCGTTAAATTTAATACATATCATTTTGAATAAAATTTCGTTTTAAGTAGTCGGGTTTTTTGTTTTAATGTTTTAACGATGTTATTAGTTTTCTCTGAAGTTTTATTGGTTCATAAATATAAAGACATCTCACTTTATTGATATTAAATAGGTGTTATATATATTAAGAAACAGACAAACGGTACTACCTCCTTATATCAAAATGAAAATAGAATAAAATTGCTGTTTCATTTATGTATATATTTTTGTTATAGTTATTCATAAAGTAGGTACATAGCCTAAATTTGTAAAATAAATAAAAAAATAACGTTTTTATAAGTGCTGTCATCAGCTTGACGTTGCCGTGAATTCTGGGCGTAGACATTTTATTTGTCAATTGCGTGATTACCATTCACAGACAAGGGGTTAAATGTCTGAAATAGTTTGTACTGGTGCCTGTTTCAGTTAAAATATGTTACTTTATAAATAGAAGTATCTGACTGAAGGTCGATTCTTGGCCGAGGCCGAAGTCGAGACCGATTCGGCTACCGTCGGCCAAAGCCGAAGTGTAAGATGCAAAAACCTAAAGTTTTTCAGTTCCAAATCGACTAACAGCGAATATTTTAACTAATAAAATACTTTTCTGTAGAAGAGCTTATGTCGATTGTTTGTAAACGACTTACGGAACTGATAACTTCTTTGCCACTTGGCAAATAAAATTATCAGTCAAGTTTGATCACATTTCGAAAAATATAAATTTTAAACACAGTTGGTGACTAAACCCACACCTTACCCCTTACCCCTGTAATTTGCCATCTTTATGACGGAGTCGTACATTCGTTGCAGTTCGCTTAATTTTAGCGATTACTAAAAACTCTCGGCATCAGCCAAAACTTCGTTCGGCCTATTTTGGCCGAAGCCGAATTCGGACACTATTAATAATAACTATTATAACTTTCACCTCTGCCCTCAGTCCTCCTATTTTTTACAGTTATATACGAGTAGCCTCCGCCTCTGCTTCGCACGGGAGTAATGCTATGTAATACAAAATATATTATTACTTTATGTCTTTATATACAACGTTCACGGCTTTTTGTCATTAGGCAATTTGTTTATTTACGATATCACATTATAAACCTCTAAAATTATCAGTATTTCTCCACTATTTTATGCATGGATTATATAAACCTTCCTCTTAAATCACTCTATCTAAAAAAACAAGTCTAATTAGTTTTAAAGATCTAAGCATACATAGAGACAGACAGGTAGACGGGAAACGGTTTTGTTTTATACTATGTAGTAACTATGTACCAGACTTTGAAACAGAACTTTCATTTTTATACCATGTATATGTGGATAAATGTACTACAGTTTGTGCGTCAAAATTAATTACAACAGCTGATAAAATAATATTAATGAGTTATAAATAGAACTGGTGACTACAACTATGAAATCAAATAATTGAAAAACTGAATTGCTTTTAAAAGGCTAACTCAATTCGATAAATTGACGGTGAAATGCAAATGTATGTACTGGTAAATCGGTTAACACAGCCCAAATTATTGTGGTTTTTATTATATTTTGGTTTCGTGAGCGTATTGTGGTTTATGATGGAACAACATTTAATAACTGTTGGTTAGTTTTATTTAATAAATTTGGTAGATGATTTATTTTGGTGTGTAATTGAGTTTTACAGCATGAAGATTAATTGATTGAGTATTAAAATCGGGTCCAAAGGACTTATAGAGGTTTAGGAGAGGTTTTTTATTTTATTAGCGGGGGTATCAAACCACAAAGCATTCTACCATCTTTGGTATTGTAAGTTTAGTAGTAGAGTGAATAATATTTATTTTTAAAGTTAAAACGCGCCTGAGCTATTTTAAGTGAATAATAAGTAATTCATGAACTTGGGTTTTTTATGCATTATTTTTCATACCCAAAGTTTTTATACGAAAATAAAAATGTAGTAACCCATTTTATAAAAAATACTATAATTTGCTAATCGATTCGTCTAAAACTTTTTTTTTGGCAAGTAAAGCTTTGAAAGAGGATAAACACTTGTCTTGAATCAGCATAAATTTTCTATGATCTCCTGCTGTGGCCTCTTAATGAGCTGCGGAAGTTGCATCACCTAACCAAACATCAGCTACAGTTGTTAGAACAAGTATAGTTTGTACCGGGGAGGTACCACAAAATCTATTGCTAGCGTGACGCAGTTCTCGAGTTTCGGTGGAAGGGTGTGGTTGCTGGCCTACATATACTTGAGGCAACCGTCTTTGTCCTCAGGAGTAGTAACGCATCTGCAATCGTCTTCAGATAGAAAACTTGTTTTATATGAAGTTACTTACGGGTCTTACGGGTCCATGGGCGGCAGTGGGTACTCATTGGGTAGACAGCATGCTCATGCTAAAGTCAATCACAGATGTGTTACTTCTCCCGCGGACTAAGATGGTCGCCGCATACGAAAGTGATCCGGCAACCACACCTTTCCATCAAAATGCTGGAACTGCTTTACGCTAGAAATAGGTAGCAGTGGTACCACCCCGGTCGAATATTCGTTCTACCATTATCATTACAATAGTGTTATCAAATCAATATCATCTTGTTTTTTTTTAAAACCCGCTTTCTACACTCATAGCCCAACACTAGAATTTTCTCCTGTCTCGTGTAAACCATGGACACACAAATACAAATACACAAATACCCAGGCCCAGAACAGAAATATAAACTTATTCATATTTCTGTCTGGCCGGGAATCGAATCCGGGACCCACTGCACGTCAAACCGGTATGATGATCGCACCGCCACGCGGGTCGTCGCACTTGTCTTATAGTACGTACTTCCTTGCCATAATTGCATAAAACACTTTCCTGATCCAATAGGAGGCATAAATTTATCATTGTTTGTATACAAAGGTCATAATCAACGAAATTATATTACCAAGACCCCTCAACAAACGACCGTCGTATAAAAGCTTTGTGGCGTCCGTGTGATAGGATGTAGCGATTGGCGGATACGATACGATAACGTCGACATAAAAAAAACAGCTAACAGTTCATGGTTAGTGATTATTGTTATTAGACTTTTATAATTATTTTCATGCAGAAACTGAGGTACTATCCTGACGGTACAAGGATGATAACATATCTGAAGACAGATATGTTATCATCCTTGAGAACCAAAATGAACACCTCATCGTTTGTCAGTCGGTATCCAAATCCTTCCACAAAAACGCAAGAACTACTTTAGCGCTAGAAACAGGAGTGGCAGTGGTATCTATTTAAATTTTCAAAAAAAATATCCATTTTACTTAAAATATTTAAATTCAATAAACACAATTTAAATTAAATACCATTTAAAATATATTTCAAACCAACATCTTATTAATTGGACCAGTTTTTGTTGCTCTTGATGGCATAGCCGGTCATATATAAACAAGTGCAGAATTAGAGCGGATAATTGTTTTATATTCTGTGAGATTCAAGTAGTAGGTCATCAGAACCGTGAAATTATAAAAGTTTAATTATTTTATCAACATTTGAAGTCTATTCCTTTCCATTCGTAGAATTAAGATTAATGATTGCCCTTTCAGAATGATTTAGCTATACGAGCATACTTTGAAATGAGCAAGCTTTGAAAAAGGTTAGTTACTAGTTAGTATTTCGCGTTGGCATAGTACAGGTAGTGGATTTACAAAAGCCTTAAAGATAAATGCAAGTTACAATTTTTGTTATAAATACACGTATATTTTCCAATATAACAAATTTATTTTTAGGTACACTAATTAGAGTAAATTTAAAATATTTTTATTAGGTGTGTAATCCAGACTATGAGACGGGCTTCTTATTGATACCAAGATACTTGTTATTGATACAAAGGTACCATCCATTGAAAACTTTCCAATGGATGGATAGTACCTTAAAAAAGTGACTGAGGTTTTTTCCGTCTGAAAATAGAACGACCAGCATAAGCAGTTTCTAATCAAACTGATATTAAGGAACTTAAAAAAAGTACCGACACTGTGCGAATTATATGGAAAATGAGATAAAAGGTTTTGAGAGAATTTAGCAGTATAAAGTATAAAATCATAGTCTTATGACTTGGACCACAAATCGTTCCCCGCGACATCATTATCTGTCTGACACAAGCGCGGGATTAGAGCGGACCATTGCATTATATCGTACGACAGATCCCAATTTTGGTCCACCAAGAAGATGATATTAATGCTTTTAATTAAATCGTTATAGATAAAAAATACTTCAAGCAATTGCCGTTGGAAACGAACATGTAATCCGAATATTAACTTACGAAAATAAAACTATTAACATCGTTAAAAATATTATGTCAAAAAACACGACTGCTTAAAACGAATGTTTTGTTGCTAATGATATAATGATTAATTTAATGTTTATATGAGTTTTTGTCAAAATAGTCAAGTAAAAGTATTACTATAATATATTTTTAGATAGGTTTATTTACTAGTTTTCATTCGATACCCATATTGTCGTAATAGTAAAAAACTCCCCCCTCCCCTTTCCTCTATTTCCAGGCTCCATTATCAAAAATTATACAGCATTTGTCACTATGCAAACTGAGACGATTCTGAAGTCAAGCCGTTTGGGCTGCAGCGCCTGGTAAAGAAATGGACAGACATACAAACAAATAAACATACATACATACGCTCGAAAAACAGTACTCTCCTTCTGACGCAGTCGGGTAAGAATGGTAGAGCATTTCTTACTTCCACAGAAAGTTGTTACATACACAAGAAATTTCATTGTATAAAATTTCAAGCCTATATAGTATGGATTACATAATTGTGAGCAATTTGACCATGAGCGACAGTTGAAAACTTGCTGCACACAAGTACGTTTTTTCACATATTATAGAAGTATGTTCTAAGTATGATATCTTGTATATAAAAATTGAAAACCCCTAAAAATTTGTTATATATGTTTATAGCTTAATAAATCAAAATTCGGATATTTGAACAAATATAATTGAATTCAGAACTTAATTCTTTTTGGATTGTCGGTTAAAAATTCTGAGAGATGCGCGAATTTTATCAACCCTCTTCCATGTTAATATCATTACTTCACACACAAAGCTCTGTGACCTCAGTATAGTTTATTATGTTACCTCAAAACAATATTTGTTTAAGTTTTTTGACCATACATTGATAAATGTACAATGCACGTTTATATTTTCATTTTCACCTATACATTGCACGCTTACATTGTCATTTACACCCATACATTGCATGCTTATATTTTCATTTTCACCCATACATTACACGCTTACATGTACATTTTCTCTCATACATTATAATTTACATTGTACGTTTACGTTTTTGTTTTTGGCCATATCTTAAAATACACTTTTCATTAATGAACAAAAAGTTATACTAAAGGTACAGAACCAGTATAGGTACCATAAATGACAGCCCCGGATTTAAGGGGTGGCAAGCCGGGGACTATGCCCCGGGCGGCAAGTTCAGAGGGCGGCAATCTCAAACCTTGCAAACGAATGCGCAACTCATCATTGATTTAACTTTGACCATTGGGGCGCCTAGTCAGTAGAAAGTGGAACTTTTGACACGTATACGTTTTAAATTATCACCAATTATTGGACATCTGATGACTGAAATGATTAAGAATAAATTTAAGTGGGCAGGGGCGGCATTTTTAAGTTTTTGCCCTGCTTATAAATAATTGAAGATCCGGGCTGATAAATGGTACGGGAACACGGAACTTATAAAAAAGCCTCTTGGCTGTTTGAAAATACTTCTCATTCTACAAAGCACGGTCTTATCTCTTCTAAGCGACTTACTTTAGACTCGAGGACTCCTCAGCTCAATGTATTGTGAGAGTCCTTAATATTTCATTAAGGCCCGCTTCCCTTCTTTATTAGTCGTTGAGTGTTTTCATTCATCTCAAATTTACCCTAAACTTCTTATTTGAAGATTGTTTACTTCCATTGAAATCGTACTTTCTTTTGCATACTCGTATATCTTAAAAATAATATGAAAATAGAAAACCCGACGGCTAAACCTAAATTTGTATTACACCTTATAATATATATACATATATTTGTAATATATTAATTAGCTTTTTGACGTGATATTAAAAAAGCCGTTCCTACACCCTCCCATGTTTCCTATTTACAGACGCTATTTTTAATTATGTAGCCCGTGTCACTCTGCAAACTGCGATGTTTCTAATGATATGTCATATGTCATAATCCATCAAGTAGTTTAGACTGTGGCGCGTGCGAAGAAATGGACATACATACATACGCTCAAAAATATAACACCTTCCTAACACAGTCGGGTAATGAATATAACATTCATTATGTCTACCTACAAAGAAATAAAATTGAAATCAGAGTCCGGCTATTTTTTAAATGAGGCTATCATCTTAGTCCTTGGAAGGAACAGTGCAACTGTGAGTGCCTTCAGACTAGACTCCTGTTTTAAATGGCTCACTTTTATATGAAGCGACGATCTCAGTCCTCAGAAGTAGCGACGCATCTGTGATAGACTTTACAAAGAACCCATGTTCTATATGAAGTTGCTTACAAATGTCCCTGGTCGGCAGTGACCACTTGCCATTAGCTGGTCTGCTTGCTCGTTTGCTACTTCTATCGTATAAAATATAGGTAATTATATCACATAATCTACTATTCAAATTATTGTAGAGAGACCTCTATCTGTTTATTCTGGCTAATTTCTGAATGGACTGGACCGCTTTTGATGGGACTTTGGCAATTTAGGCTACTTAAAAATGAAAGTTGCGGTTGCGGGGTGTAACCCTGCGTGCTCTTTAAACACCTTGATCCAGAACATAATCTATTTACAGATCTGTTTAGCCAGGAATCGAAGCCGAAACGCCGTCTGAGGCTGGTGTAGTTCCTATAATGTAGGTCGCTTACAAAAGACCGAACCGACACTGCGAATATTAAACAAATTCGGTAACATATCACTCTAGATTTATGTACCGAGTGTCAGAGCTTCCTGTAATAAATCTAGCTCTAGGCGACACTCAACGGAAGATACTATGTTATAGTGTATTCAAATGCATCATGTAGTTTGGATGGCTACCTGAAAATAGAGTTACTTTAGTATTATGTAACACTAGGTTATTCCCGTGGATCTGCTCGCTTCAATTACGTCTACTTAATTACCGAATGTTATTATAAGTCATAAACTGTATTCCAAACTAGCTGTGCCACGCAGGTTCACCCGCGTACGCAAGGAAAACTTTCAAAAATGTAAATGTTTTCCCGTTTTTGCAACATTTTTCGTTGCTGCTCTACTCTTATTAGTCATAGCGTAGTGTTATATAGCCTAAAGCCTTCCTCGATAAATTTACTATTCAACACAAAAAGATTTTTTCAATTGGAACCAGTAGTTCCTGAGATTAGCGCGTTCAATCAAACAAACTCTACTGCTTTATAATATTAGTATAGATTACAACTAAATCCGACCAGTAGTTTTCGTATGAAAGAGTATGCATTAAGAGTATACACATGCATTCTCATAAACTTTTGCATTTATAATATAAGTCAGATATAATTTAACCGATTCTATTGCGATTTTTACCCGATTGCGTCTGTATGTTTGTTTGCATGTATGTATGTATTTTTGTTTGTATGTGTGACCATTTCTTTGGCACGCGCTACAGCCCAAACGGCTTGACGGATTAGGACGTACTATGTACTGTTTATGTACTAAACCAATATATATTTAAATTATTTTTTACTTTTTTGTGGTATGGTAGTCGGTTTTATTTATAGATATTTTCTTTTATAATCGCTTCAATATGAGTATCAAATGACAGCTAGTAAATAGACCATTTATAAAAATATAGTGACTTATCGTGACTATTTATTTATTGCAGGTGGTAGAACCAGAGTAGTTCGACCTGGGAGGTACCACCGCCACACCTATTTCTAGCGTGAAGCAGTTCTTGCGTTTCGTTGGAAGGGTGTGGTTGCCGGCACATTTATATATGAGGCGACCATCATAGTCCTCGGGAGTAGCAATGCATATGTGATTGGCTTCAGATAGAACCCATGTTCTATTTGAAGTTGCTTACAGGTGTCAGATCAGCAGATTTAGATGTTTATATTTTTAAAATAATCTTTCTTAACGAATTTAATATTAAGCGCAAAAAAATTTCGTATAACATCAAAATCTGCTCTTGACACTAACTGTGCTTTGCATCTCAGACGCCGGAGTCAGCGCACGTCCATACAATTCTTCATAAAAATGTATGACTTAGGGAATTTAAACCAGAAGCATTACTTGAAGTTCGCTTTGCTATCATTTATATGCGATGTAAAAATATTGAAAAGAAGTTCAGTATTATAAGATATTTATTGACACATATTTTTTTAAACATTTTGAGATGTTTTGGACATTTCGGAAATTTGGGACTTCATTATTCAAGGCTGTACAACAAGTAGGGTTCGATCGGGGAAGTATCACCGAAATACCTATTTGTAGCTTGAAACAGTTCTTACGTTTAGGAACAAATGTGTGGTTGACGGCTCACTTCCATAAGAGACGACCATCTTCATTGACTTCAAATAGGACCTTTGTCGTATATGAAGTTGCTTACAGATGTCCATGATCGGCACTGGCTACTTACGATCAGGTGGACTGCATGCTCGTTTGTTACTTCAATATTTCTTTAAACATAATTATATTTACTAAATTTTAACGGTAGCTTCAAAATTTTTCACTGTTAAAGCAAATCACAAAGAATTTGTATTTTAACTTTTTTATCTAATATTTATACACACAAAAATTTAAAAAATCAGAGATAATTTACGTTAAATTTCAGTATCTTCGACTGAGAAACCAAGTTTTCAACCACTAGGCTACTGAAATGCTACTGATACAATCAAAACATGAGGCAAATTAAAAAAAGTTCAAACAAAAACTAAAAATACTTGAAGTCCTAACAAGGCTTTCATTAAACTACCCTCGAAATTGAAACTGGAATCAGGCGGTAATTTAGTCCCATGTAATTGGGACAGTTAGGCCGATTTTGCCTTTATCTTGATCTAGATTAGGTAAACAATTACGAGATACGGGCGGACGAGGGTTACTCACTGTTTAGGTTTTAGTTAACCCTTGCATGTTTGTGTTCTGTCCGCAAACATCCAACTTTTTGCCTGTTGTGGGATCGTTAGACCTTTATATGCCTTAAAGACATAGTGTAGAGCTGTGTTCTGAATTGATGGGCTTAGTAAGTGCCATGAGGTGTGGTATTTTTATCCGACTGCATCAGATGGAGGGTAATGTTTTTCGCTCGTATGAATGTACATGTGTATGTTCATTTCTTTAGTACGTGCTATATGTCAATTCGAGTTCTAGATTAAAGTGTAAGTAAGGGTACGTATATTATAGCTCATGAATCCCCCTCCCCTCCCCCTTCTCGTGGACGTGTTTAGATCGAGATAAAGGCAAAATCGGCCGAACTGTCCTAAATCACTGCCTACTTCCAGTCTTAATTTCGGGGGTAGTTTAATAAAAGCTGTATTGAAATATTTTTGGAACTTGAAAGGGTATCAAATTGAAGCTAAATAGGTAATTTTGGAAGACATATATATAATATAATTTTTTAAGTAATGTTTTGACGAAGTCATAAAAAAGTTAAAATAATTTACCTCTGCCTCTCTTTCATGGCGACGGGTACTTTCGGAAGGTTTCCACCTCAAAAAAAAAAACAAAAAAACAAATACCTGTATATACAATACTATCACTAGTATCACTACCTAAGATTGATTATATGTCCGATCTGAAAGAAAAGCAAAGAGAAATACAAACAAAAACTATAACAACATAATGAACAATGTTCTCTCATACTTACACAGATGTACAGTACCATTAGTACGAGTTTGTCTTGTTTTTCCAGACAAGATTGAGTCTTGTTTCTGCCCATACATCTACGTACAGCGCTCTTAGCGGCTTGTTTCGGAACTAAAATTTACAGAGGGCATTTTTGGCAGAAACAAGACTGAATCTTGTCTGGAAAAAACAAGACAAACTCGTACTAATGGTACAGATGTCAAAATATTGCAGAAAAATAACAGAAATATAAAAGTCGAGAAAGAACACTTTTTTGTTCAGATCCGGTGGCCAATACCAGTCTATACGTAGTTCCAGGATTAATAGGGCTACGGTATTTTCTACCTGTCGTACTAAAAGTGGGAGCTTGAACCGTCCAGTCAATCGAACCCGGGTCGTATCAGGTCAGATCGTAAAGACCAGACGGTGCAGTGAGCCCAGCCATTCACATAGGTGGAACCCGATGGGCCACATGTTGAGAGGACTCCGGATGTATTCCATTGGAAATCTTTAAGTCGGCGAGGACGGCCGCTTGACAGGTTTTATTACGGTAAAAATCTCACATAACCCGGCGTCGCTTCCACGGCGTCGTGTACTTTTAAAGGTTTCCTGCTAGAAAAAAAGTACCTATAACAACATTGCAAAAGGCGAGCGTGTAGGACACGCGTGTGTCTGATATATGCTACATATTTTGTACGTTACATTTCAAGATAAATATTTTAATTTGTTAATTACTTTTGTACTTATTAATTTGATGTACCTTTGAAATATACAGGTATATGAGTTTTGCAAATGTTTGGCTGTACGGGACGGCGCCAGTCGGAAGAGATACGAATACAGTTTGCACATAAATCCGGCTACGTCGGCGATAAGCCGGTTTGCTTAGCCGACCTCCTTACCTGGGACACATTTACATCGTAGTAGAATGTTGGTGGTAAAACAACTTTGTGCAAGGTAGTAGAACGTGTACGGTTTGACCGAGGATCTTTCATATGAGATGACCATCTTGTCCTCGGGTTTAGTATCGCATTTGCGAGTGTCTTGATTTAATTACGGATGTTTTTTGGCAACAGTAACCACTTACCACCACGAAGTGATTAGTATATTAAAGACTAACAAAATGAAAAAAAAATATGTCGTTAAATTAACCAATTAACTATTTTCATGTACGATCGAAGTAGCAAGCAATCATGCAGTCCACCTGGTGGCAAGGGGTTACTTCCGCCGATGGACATCTGTAAGCTACTTCATATAAATGACAGGGATTCGGTTTGAAATAGCTCACAGGTGCGTTGCTACTCACGAAGATTAAAATATTACCTGATATATAACCTATCCAGCAAGGTCTAACTACTGTGGTTCTGTCACCTACCTAAAATTGTAGAGACCCGTACGGGAATAAAAGATTAATAGATTAGAAAAACGCATCCCCTCTATGTTAGACTATTACGATCATCGAAACGTTACATCAGTCGTCAATTCAAATTCGCTTCGGTGTGACATCCGGCTGTGTGTACACCCAGACCCGCTTTGACACCGGAATCTTGCAGTTTATGGTAATCCCATTAGTTTAGAGTACATATCAAGTAGTTATTGATTTGCGGGAATACTACCGTGAGGGAGGGACTAATGTGATTTGAAATAAAAGTAAGATGAGGTAATGTTATCTTGGATACCAATTTAAACTTAACCTACGGGAAGATTTCGAATATAATCACTTGTCTATTTGACAGTGACGGTTTATTTTTACCCGAAAACGTCAAAAAGTGTTTTTAATGTTTCTATTTTTTAATCATTATACCTAGTATGATATGATTTTGTATATTGTTTGCAACAAATGGGATAAGAAAGGAGGGAGCAAAAGCTTTATAAGTTGTAGCATGGATTGGGTGACGTAGCAGCTCTACACAATCTACAATGCTACGCCGTAGCAGGTCTACGAATCGATTACGTAGAAGTCAACTCTCTTTGGTAATATTGACCACTTTCTTGAACTTGCTGCTACAGCATTAAGCTTTAGAATGGTATTACGATATAGAAGGTGGAACATATAATATGTATTTGCAACTTTATGAATTACTTTTTTATCAGATTAAAATAGCAACCAGGCATGCAATCCACATGATGGTAAGTAGTCACTGCCGCCCATAAACATCTGTAACCATCTTCATATAAGACAGGCGTCCTATTTAAAGTCCAAATTCATTGCTACTCTTAGAGGACTAAGCTGATCGCCACATGTACAATGTAGCCTAGGGTACTTAGTTCTTAAAATAACAATAATAATGAATAACACTTTTACATTTACACTCACATCAAATAGGATTTTCTCCTGTATCGTAGTAGCCGTGGACACATACAAAGATCCAACATCCAGACCCTAAACAGAAAGCTAAATTCATTATTCAGATGTCTGGCCGGGGTCGAACCCGGAACCACTGTATGTCGGCAAACCGCACCACTGCGAGCGAACAGACACATTTGGATAGCGGTGGCCATCATTACCATCATATCATATATCAGATATTTTTCGCCGGTTCTTTATAAATAAAGCTTTGGTAACTTGCATGAAAAATGCAGTGAATTTCATTATCTGAGGCAGAATTTATTCCCTGGAAATCCGTTTTTCCGATGAAAAGCGGATAAAATTGTTTCTTAATGCGTTTTACGTCATAATGTATTTTCTCTTATTTTTATTTTCATTCGTTATATTATGCATACGATTATAATATTATGAATAAGTATTAAAGATTAATCATGAAATATTACTAATAATACAAATCCGCAAGTTTGTGAGCATGTTTGTGTGTGTGTTGCTCTTTCACGCAAAAACTGCTGATTGGATTTCGCTAAAATTTTACAAACAAAGAATTTATGACCTAGACGAATACATTTTTTTATAAGAATGAAGTAGCAAACGAGGATGCAGTCCACCGGATGGTAAGTGGTCACTGCCACCCATGGACATCGGCAAATAACTTTATATAGAACAGAGGTGCTATCTGAAGTCGATCACAGATGCGTTGCTACTCCCAAGGACTAAGATGGTCGCCTCATACAACGGTCAACAACATTCGCTCGCGCAAACTGAGACGATTCCAATGATATGTCATATGTTATCCGTCAAGCCGTTTGGGCTGTATCGCGTGCCAAAGAAATAGACATACATACAAACAAACATACATACCCTCGAAAAACATTACCCTCCTTCTGACAAAATCGGATAAAAAAGGAAGCTCCACGTTTTAAACATTAATTCTATAACTTCATTATATAATACCTACATATTTTTCAATTAATATTAATAAAAAAGAATATATTTTTTTCAAGTAACTTATACTACAATAAGTGAGCTTCATAATTATTTCCAAGAAACAGTCATCAATTTGTTATTTACACTCTATGTAAAGAGCGATATCAAATAAACTTTGATCAGTGGGATGAATAAATATTTTCTTGCTAGAACAAAAATGTTCAAATATTACTAGATGTTAATTAGTGTAATTATTAAAAGAGTGGTGCAGGGTGTTTTATTTTACTTCTGAGACTTTTAATTATAGTTAAATTATAAGTGTAATTAGAATATTCTCTTTGTAAGACATTTTTATACTTCAGATCCTCTGTGACTCCAAAACCAGCTGTGTCTCGTGGGTTTGCCCGCCACTACATAAGAAAAACAAACAAACATAGCGTAATGGTATATAGCGTACAGCCTTTTTTTTAAGTGGGTAATCCTCATGGAAACCCAGCCGCTCGGGGTAGCAGCTGGGTTATTCCGGACTCTTAACGGCTAAACCCCCACTGTGTTTTCTCCGTGCACCGCACGGCGGGAGCACGGGAACGATTTCGCAACCATCCGCGAACCCGCTGGTGCCTGGCCGCTCTCGCAGCCCCTCCGCATGTGAAGCATGAAGCTCCCCATCAACATCAAGGTGGGCCAGAAAACACAAAGACGCGCCTTACCTCCAAGGCCCCCATCCTTAGGGCGACGGACCAGCCCCGAGAACACCACCCAGGGGCCGTGGGCATGGGTGACCCGATACCTGCAATGCATTCCACACCTTACAGACATCGACCTCCCATACCCAGCGGTGGATCCGTTCCTTGGCTCCGCCACAAACGGCCGCAGAGGACAGGAAGGACGGCAACAACGCACCTCATCTCCTCTTCCTCTGCGGCCTCACCGCCAACGCATCCGACGGTTCACTCCCCTTTGGTCGCGGGAGACAGGGGGCACGACAACGACACACCGATACAGCTCTCCTACCGCGACCCCTCATAGCCGCAGGCCTTGGACGCATCCAGAGCGGGCCTTCGGCCAAACCCTCTTGGAGCGTCCCCTCCTGAGATCCCTCTTTGCTTCACCGTGGTTGTCCAAGCCACGGTTAGGACAAGGTGTAGATCCCCTCGAGGGGGAAAGTAAAGTAAATAATATAGCGTACAGCCTTCCTCAATAAATATACTGTTCAATAAAAAAATATTTTTTCAATTCGAAATAGTAGTTTCTGAAATTAACGCCTTTAAAAGATTAAATAAAATAATATAAATATACTACAATATAATTAAGTTATATTAAGTCATTAAGTTAATAAAGATGATAATAATTTAAATATGATGGCTAAAATACAAGTACCTTTAAAAAACAATTTCGAAGGCTCTTGTTCCGTATTGAAGAGTACTTGTAAAGAACAGACCCACCTACTTAGTCGTTTAGAGTGGCAACATACCTGTGGTCTGCTTTAAATAGTTATATCCTATTTAGGCTCCAAAAACATTACCCCCTTCTGACACAGTCGGGTAAAAAACATTTTATGCTAACATTTCATCGCATTGTGTAGACGTAAATAAGTACTTAGATACATACAGGCAAATACAACAATGCAAATCGATAATAGATAAGCTAATAAGAATAATTCAGACATTATATGGAGTAACCTAAATTAATTTCACCGCTAATGTAATATATAATAACAGTGTGTATTTGATCTGTTCCCAGCAGATTGTAACCGCAGAGGCAATTAGCCGAACTTTACGGTATATATACCCGTATATACCTATATATTGAGCAGCTTATACTATTTTAGACCAATATTATAGAGGAATTGATATATTTTAATATGTGACGGGTACTCACGATATGTTTTTGAAGTGAATATTCTTTATCGAAGTGTGAGAAAAAATTGCCGTCACATTTCTCTGTTACACGTCACGTTTTTCTATTACGCGCCGTATTTATTATGTAAAACCGCACACAACCTTAAATATTTATTTTTGTCATTCCACTGGGGTTCGATGTCACAAATATTAGTGGTGTCCAGGATTCGAACCTCAGACCCTCGATTGAGAGGCCGGTTTTCAACAATTAGGCTAGACATGTTTTATTACTAGAAGTATTTTATGTTTGTTGTTTATAGTCCACCACGCTAGCCATGTGCGGATAGGCAGACTTTACATAAGTAATTCACATATGATTGAATTTAGATGAAACTCCTGTTTTATATGAAGTCGTTTACAAAAAATTAAATATAGGACAGTCATCGCATCACGCGAACTAAACGCTCGTTTGCTACTACGATCATTCATAAAAATAAAAAATCTTTACCGTTAAAGCAAGTAATAATAAATTTCTAATACACATTCAGTGGCCTGGGATTTAAAGTAAAAATCCTCGTTAACATTATTCTATTAAACAATTATATAAACCGTAAAAATATACACACATTTTTACGTACCCCATTTTCTATTACATGAGACAAACATTAAAATTTCTGTATTTGAAAACCTTAAAAAACACTACAACTCCAATACTTTCAATAAAAAATATTACTAAAAATATATTGCTACATTGAAAGATTGTATCATTTTACAGTCAATAGATGCAAAATGAAATTCATTGCTCAGAATAAATTTATAGCTAAAGGCAATACACTACTTTCAGAATTTAATAGCGTTCATAGAACGCAATGCTGCAATAATATATTAGAAGAAGTATTTGAAATTCTTGGGTATTAATTTTGCTCGGCTATGTGAGAAGGAGGAATGGAATATGTCCATTCCTTGGGCACGCACTACAAACCCTACGATACATAATTATAATTTTTGAAAATAGTGCCTGTAATTAGGAAAAAGGGGCGACTGCGACCTGTAATTAGGAAAAAGGGCGATGACTTTCTTATTATCCTGGAAATATGGGTTGGTATCAAATTAACACTAGTAAATAAACCATTCCAAAAATAATAATATACACTTACGTTAGTATTTTGACGAAAAGTCTTCTAATGTCGCAGTGTCTTTGGTTTTATAATAATTTCTAGTTTATTGTATTTCTAATTGCAATAATATTTACATCCTACCACTTGGCGTAGACTTTATCCTACAACTAGGTGTCGTTTGGTCTCCACGATGTTGCTTGTGGATTGGTTGGACTCTGGAAGCACCATAGTTTCCTATACTATACAACATATACATATATATATATATATATACAGACATCGACTGAGGTAATATTCATTCATTCCATCTGTCCTTGAAAGTCCACTGCTAAACATAGGCCTTCCCTAATCTGCGCCACTCCGAGCGATTCTACGCCATCTGAATCCAGGTAGCCTGCCGTCTTCTTCAGATCATCTGTCCACCTGGTCGGGGTGTGACCTATACTCCTATTGCCATACATCTCCATTCGAGGACCCTTAGGATAACAGAGTCGCGAATTGTTTTTTCCAAATAAAAAATGCCCAGCACCTAAGGAACTTTTCCCATCGAAAATATTCTCACAGATGCATTCTTCTACAAAATTATTTGTAGTTCATGTTCGATATGCTTAAAATATAAAAATCTATCCAAGTATTGTAGATATATTTCATTAAAGCTATTAATTAGTCTATAATAGATTTATCACCGTGACACAACTGAATTGTTTCCGGTAGTTTGGCAAGTTTATGGGGGAAGTTACGTGTTTTATGAGGGCAACCGTGAGTAGTAAACTCCCTCGTTAATGGGAGAGGCGTTAATGACTGCTATAATGGTGTTTGCTAACTGGTGGGAAAATGAATTTTTGCCGACAGCTGAAAGAAGCAAAGAGTTCGTACTAAACATGCTTAAATGTTGCTAATTTGCTGAAATAGTGTAGTGGATGAAAAATGATTTAATCAGTTCTAAGAATTATCTTAGTATATTAAGTATCTTAGGATAAGGTAATGGATTGTGGGGCAAAACAATGGTTACAAGTTATCATGATTATTAAGCTTAATTGCACGACAGTTCAGCTTCGTAGCTAACAGTACAGCTATACAGTGCTGTTGCTGACAGGCTGGGAGCTGTATAATATGGAGCTGTAATATACGGGGCTACTTGTCCTGGAAAGGGCCTGAAGGGCCCCACGCGAGGGAAGCACCGGTGAGTTCTATCTGAGATGCCGGGGTTTCCCTACATGCACGTTGAGGCCACTGTGTGGTTTAAGTGAGGAAAAATCTCACACATTTTTTCCCCTAAAAGCTGAGGTATCTATGGACATACATACAAACAAACATACGTACATTCGTTCGAAAAACATTTCCCCTCCTGACGCAGTCGGTTAAAAAATATCTTTCCAGCAGATTATCCGTTTTCTTAAATACAATTCACCGTCTTACTTAGAAAGGAAAACTAGAAAAGAAACAAACTAAGGTAAACCAGTCAGAATGAAAGTGACTGATCATCTAATTAACTCTCGAGCTCCATAATCTCTATAGGTAAGTGTAATTACTCATTTATCGTAAATCTCATGTAATATGTTATATGTGAAAGGTTATATGCTCGTGCGAGGGTAGGCTATAAGTACCGAGATGTTTCTTTGTCTGTTTATAATATGTATGTGGTTTGAAAAGTGTGTTAATAGCATAATTGCCTTGATTTTATTTTAGTGACTGCTAAGCAGGAGGCTAGATTCGATTGCCACCGACGATTTTTTTGTGATAGACAGCATTTTTTTTTATTAGATTAAGTGTTAAATGATATTCACGTGTTGGTTAGTGGTTACTGCCACCCAGTGACATCTGTAAGCAAATAAATATAGAATAGGTACTATCTGAAGTCGATCACAGATGCTTTGCTACCCCTGAGGACTGAGTTAGAATGCCACAGATATCTCCCTTACTTCAGGCCAGAAAACAGCTTTATTGACATTACCCGGAAATAGCTGTAGCGATGTTGCTTCCGGAATCGAACTATGAAGAGTTCTACCATCAAAGTTGTACATCAATTGAACTATAAACTGAACGGGCGTGGTGTAATATTCCTTGCAGATGATATGATCGCTAGTTGAACTCACGTTAATTGAAATATTACTTACATAAACACATCTTTAACGACAATACGCGAAAAGCTTCAAATCTTCATAACATGCAATCCGGCGTTGTTACTTATTCTCCCAAAGGTCAACATCTTGCATCGTGTACTTAGATCTGTTTCCACGAAAGTGGCACTCGCGATATCATTCAGTGAAAACGAAAGGGATCTGCAAAACTTCAACAAAGTGAATTAATACTTGAAACTTCTGTATATTGTATGGTAAATTAAATACTGACGATTTCGTATTAGAAAAAGCCAAACATTATTTATAAAGTTATTTCCACAAAATGCAAATTACGTGCGACATACCGACGTTGTATCACTAAAATTAGAAAAAAATATATTACTATACCTAATGATAAACAGACGAGCTTTCTACCGAAAAGTAGGTATCCATTTTAACCTTTCGGGAAGGAAAGTTAGGTCTACATCCCACAAGTGGCACAAATAATCATGTGAATTGAACAATAGAGAACCACCTCAAATTTAGTTAATGTGGATATCCTTCAAGTTCAGCTATGCATGCGGCAAAGCAATGTGACGTTGGCATCACGTCAATGTTTTGCTCTGAATATTCACCATTATAAAGTTAGTAGAACACGAAAAGAAATCCCGTAACCCTCCATGGATTAAGGGTACTTACTAACCAATGGAGATCTTGAGTAATTAACGATTTAGACAATTTTGGTACGGGGTCAAGTGGATTAACTCAGTATTACGTTGCTCCTGCCCGATAAGCGAGCAGTACTCCAAGTGGAGTTACATGTAAGATTAAGTTAATTTTAAAGAGTTATCCTCAACCGATTGATCTATATTTTGCATAGACATTTAATTTTAATGATAATGTAAGACAGTTTAGTGACGTCATTCAAAATCAATATGGCGGAGGCATTAAGTTGGCAAAAAAAAGACAACAAAAGAAAAATACGGTAAAAAAATTACTAAAAATGATGATTTAAATTAAATACCTTTTAACATGAACTTATTTGAAAACTTTCTGAAAATGTATTTAATACGAACATAACCGTGAAATACCGGTACCGTGGAAACAGTTCCCCAGCCTTAAGAAATGCAAGCAGGCACAAAATATGCAAATAGATGCGCGGCTGTTATATCACAATTTCGCGTCCCGTTGAGACAATTTCGCGTTCCGTTGACACAGTTCTGCAAGCGCTTAGTATTCTGTTTGGATGCTATTTAAATCAGAAATATTGCAGTTTTCGTTTCATGGAAAATGTATGTTCTAAATTTTTACGGTTTATTTCGGTTATAATAAGAAAATTATCCTTATCGGGATGCCTGGCGGATGTGAAACATTGTATTCGTCATAAAAGACAAGATTGTGACTAAATATAGCACGATGAAAAAAACCCCATCAACGAACAGTACCCCGCACTAAGTCGAACTAACACCGCAGCCCGCTTAGTTTTGGTCGACTCTTAATACTTCATCAGGTGGTAGAACCAATGTAGTTCGACCGGGGAAGTACCACCGCCACACCTATTTCTAGCGTGAAGCAGTTCTTGCGCGAGGTGGAAGGGTATGGTTGCCGGCTCACTGATATATGAGGCGACCATCTCAGTCCTCGGGAGTAGCAACGCATCTGTGATAGACTTCATATAGACCTGTTCTATATGAAGTTGCTTACAAATGTGCATGGGCGACAATAACCACTTTCCATCAGGTAGGCTGCTTGATCGTTTGCTACTTCATATCTATAAAAAAAAATCCAGCAATGTATAATAGATAGCGTAAAAATAAATAAGTGCTAGCATTGCTACGCCAACAATCAAATTAACCTTCGCCTATAGATGTTTCACATCAAAAGTGTTCTATCTAAAGGCAATCACAGAGTTGATACCTCAGAAGGGCGTGGATGTTGAAAGTCAACACATAAGAACTGTTCGCGTTATAAAAAGGCACCCTGTTTTATATGGAGTAGCTTGCAGATGTCCATGGGCGGCAGAAATCACTTGTCATAAGATCGACTGCATGATCGCTTGCTACTTTAATCTGATAACTAGTTACATCACTAAAAATATTATAACAAAAATCTGAATGCCTAAAACGAATATTTTGTTCATAATTATATATATTTAAATTTACGTTTTATTTCATTTTTGTCAAAATATTGAAATAAAGGTATTATAATGTATGTTTAGATTGGTCTACCTATTTACTAGCTTTCATTTGATTCCCAAATTGTCGTCATAGTAAATAATCCCCTTTGATTTTCTCTTTCTAGGCGCTACTTAAAAGAAAATAGCCTATGTCACTGTGCAAACTGAGACGATTTGACTGATATGTCACATGTTATAATCCGTCAAACCGTTTGGGCTGCAGCGCGTACCAAAGAAGTGCACATATATACAAATAAACATACATACATACGTTCGAAAAACATTGCCCTCCTTCTGACGCAGTCGGGTAAAAAAAAGCTTCTCGGTTGGACTATCTCAGTTGGACCATTTGGTTTGGATCCTTCTATTCACTTAAATATTCCTTGCCATTATAATTTTTTCGATAATTCGTACGACAAACTCGATTTTAAACAACTGAAACATTACACTTAATCCTCGATCAACAAGAGCTCTTAGTAAATTCAATCAACTTAAAATTAATTACGCTTTCAATTTAAATTGCATTCATTTATTCTCATTAAAACCGATACTTTAAATAATTTGCGAAAGATAGTATGAAATTTGGCCTTTAACTGCGAATATTTGAAGTCGAATAGTGTATTACATTTTTGGGGTTCGGTACTCAAAGGGTAAAACGAGACCCTATTAATAAGACTCCGCTGTCTGTCCGTCTGTCTGTCTGTCTCCAGGCTGTATCTCATAAACTGTGATAGCTAGAAAGCTGAAATTTTCACAAATGATGTATTTC
>DWNE01001466.1:0-21958 GCA_018249875.1 Cecropterus toxeus | reverse complement strand
TTAAAAAAAACTAAAAAACACGCTTTTTATAGAAAACCGAACTAAAAAATAGAAAATAAATTTAAATGAATTTAAATGAAGAAAATAGTGTTAAAACTGCGTAACTGCGATATTTTCATAATTAAACCAGCAAACATTGCTAGCAAAAATCTGTAATAACACAAAGTAGAACATTTTTAAGTTTCCAATATTTGCATCCCAATACTTATTGTTATAAAAGAGATTACAGCTTGTAAATTTGTAATTGAAGGAAATATTAATATAAATTATAGGAACCTTAAATCAAAATTGATTTGTCCTTTTTTGTTAAAGTTTATAATCCATGGTGATGTTACAGAAACTTTGCAATATCATGCAGGATAAAATCCAAAGGAATAAGCACAAAATAATTTAAGGTTCTTCGATCCTGAGAAACCAGACTATAATATTAGCTTAAAACAAAGTGGAATGAAAAAAGTTAACCAAATCAAACGCGTATATATATTACATGGATGAATATAACACTAAAAGCAAATAATTCAAATACCCGACGAATTTCAAATTGGATTTAATTATCACGTTTGTTTTTCTAATAGAATTAAATAAACTTGCTCACCGTTTTTACAAATCACAATGACGATTAATAAGCAAATGACGCAAAATACATAAAGATCATATAAGACACATCTCCACGTGTAACGTGACGAGTAAAAAAACGAAAAATGTTCCTTATTAATAATTGATAACAATTACATAAAGCGCTATTGTTCTAAACAACATACCAAACAATGCAGCACAAAAATACGATAACGATGATAACCCCACAATGCTCTTTAAAAAGTATAGGGAAATAACACAGACCGATAACCTACCGATAGTTTATTTTTGAGGGATATTTTGCAATCTGTCTGGACTTTCAATTAATAATATATATTCATTCTTCCATTTTTATCAAATAACGAAGGAGGGACCAGTTTTATTCTGAAGAAAAAATAGATGTTCTATGTTTAAAGATGTAGATAACGATACTGAGGGATTTAATGATTTTAGGGTTACGAATTAATTAAGTGTAATTATAATTGTTCCATTTGGTGTGAATGATGGTGGTTAGAATCGTTCCTATTGATATCGTAGTGGGTAACTAAGGGCAGACCCAGCATATGGGCACCAGCGTTTTCCTGTAGGTATAACATTAAAATCCACTGCGGTGACTATTGGCAAACACTTCTATTAGGACAGGCGAACGTCCAGAAATCTTCAGAAAGCCGGCTCGATGTATGGTTGGAAATAAAAATAATACGTTTATTGGATTATAATACAAATTGCTATACTAGACGTAGGAAAGTGCCGAGTAAAAAGCATTGAACGGTATTTCATTTTATTTTTTAATTAACGATTTACCAAAACTTACGTGTTTTAAATCAAAAGATAAAATAATAGATGTTTTTTAGAAAACAATAACCGAATCTACGAATAGCCAAATTAATAAACGAAACAAAAGAAACCAATACAAAGATGTGATTAACACTCCATTATCCTTATACATCTGATAAAAACGTAACAATACACCTTGCAAATAATAAATAAGAATAAAATTAAAATCATGTAGATAATAAACAGGCGCATAGTTATAAGATTATAGACGGACAAAATATTATGATTGCTAAGTTATTATCTCGAATAACCTAAATTAACAGACACAATTCAATTGATAATACTGGAATTGGAAACAATAAAACAGTTCAAGCACAAAAAGTTGATAATCTTGGGGTCAAATTAGCCAGCCGTCTGACCTATATCGCATTTGTTTAAATTGAGACACATTCAATGGTTATCTATTTTTCAATTTATCTGGCCACGTGTAAACTTCAGGAGAAAATTGATGGTAGTGAAAAACAAAAAATGCATTATTAAAAAGCATATGAGTCTTGTTTGACAACAACATAATGATGTAAATCGCGAGTCTGATTTAACTATGCAATAGGAAATATGAACACGAAGCCACTTGCATAAAAAGGCTATTTACAAGTTTTTTAACATGAGAGTTATTCTTATAAAAGCGAGGTTTTTTTAAACATCATTATATTCCACTGGACAACAACTAACCACATAACCATAAGTGACTCAATCCCAAGGACACTAGAATACGTTGGAATAAAATGGGACCATTCGGGCATACACGAACAATCTAATAAGAATACCATCTACCACCAACAAAAGCATTGTAAAGAAGATATTGCATTAGCATCTTTGTTCACACCCCAGCACGTGTGATTCGACTACCGAGGAATTCCTCCTTTATACCCATTATTTGCATACCAACTGGTTCCGTCTATACGATATTAATCAAAGGTTTTATTAGTGAACATCAAAGAATAAACACAATGCTAAGATCTCTTATAAGGTACCCTCAATACCATTGTTACTTTTGTCAGAGGTTGATTTATGAGCGGCCACTGTTGTTGGGCCACTCCGTATTGTGTTGTCAGTTTTTGTTTGGACCTCGCCGACATTGTACTACCCCTTTGCTCCAGTCCAGCTTCGATGCCTTTATTCACGTTGATCTCACTGATGCTTCTAACTCGCACAATGCTCCAAACGACTGTGTGACTCAGATCGTACAATACGGATTTCGCATAATACGGTGCCATATATTATAAACCTGCGATATAAGGTTATGTATCCATAAATTTTTATATCACCTTATTTACAAGCAGCTTTCAGAATTTATTTCTTAGAGCATTCATCTTTTTAAACGCAATATGTTTGATGCAGATTTTACGATGTCTGCTTATAAAAAAAATCTATAAAAATAATTACGTCATAGAAACTTAAAGGAGATATGATCTCCACTCCTTAAAAAAGGCACAATGAAAAATATGTAACCTATGTGAAAGAACCAAACATAAACGAATAGTTACCTGTTAATTGATTCAGTAGGTAATAAAGGAAATCGTAGTACAAGTGGAATTAATAGATTAATCTACCACAAGTGCTTGCACACAGTTTCTCCTCCTCACCGCTCCACATCACAAGAAATGTCGGAAATAAAGTTATTAAAAACATTATAACGTGTTATATATTAAAATGAATCAATTCTGCGATATGAGTCTAAAATCCTAGTTTCAGTGAGAATATTCACAAAAAGTACTCCACGTGAATCTGTACCCAAATTCAGTACTTTACCTCATCTCGCAACCCTTTTGTCCTTCACGGCAAGTCCTTGACCGAGCATTATGCTCGCATTGTCCCACACAAAAGCGCGGCTGCGATTGAGCCTCGCTTGTAATGTTCATGCTTCCATACATTCACGTTCACGTACATCCACTCTCTTCCGAATCATTACGTTCTTTACCACTTTTGTCTGCTCCCCCCTTTATTACGCTACGCATTATGTATACACATTCTTTAATAGACATCCCATTGTAACCTCCTGCACCTTGATTGGCTCTTAATGTTTTTTCAAAGTGTGTTTTGAGATTTGTAATATTTGCGTCATCAATACTAATGATTGCAACGGCTCCACAATACTTATTGTTGTATAAGCTCGTTCGGTAAAGGTTTTTTCCGACGGATTCCACTCAGTCATTATATTTAGTTGGTTGGTTGTTGCGATAGTTCAATAACAATAAAATTATAATGGATGTCAAGTAAATTGCGCGCCGCTACTCAAATAGTTGTTAAAATATATATGCCTAATAAACTCGACGTGAAGATGAAGTTTGAATAGACTACGGAAGATCAATTAGTGTTAAACATACATGAATAGGTTGTTACGGAAGACGTTATTTTTATAATATGGACGCTAATATAAGTGATTAAAGTATTGTCGATATCTGAATTGATAATATAATGAATGTTAATTAATAAGAATAAAACAAAAAAAAATCTGTTCATATATAAGGTACCCATTATTAGGTACCTATATTGACATACATAACCTCTCTTCCTTTGGGAAGTCGGTTAAAATACAGCATCTTCCCAAATAAATGTTGATCACGAACATCGCAGCAAAATACGAGTATATACCATGATAAAATATATAGCAAAGGATGAACGGTTTGGTCATATCGAAACTGAAGCCATAAAAGTTTCATTATAATCTCTGAGATAGCGGAACAGTCGTGTGATTGAACACTACGAACGGAGTGCGCAATGGCGTCTTAAAACTTAAGAGCACCTACACACTGTGTTGTTTGTAAATTTTATTGGAAACCAAATTTTATGGATATATATATTTGAGACATAATATTTTACTCAAACTAATACTTGCGTTTATTAAGGTTTTTGCAGTACTCTTCGTTGAAATTGTCATAATTAAAACGTTAGGAAATTTATTTAGAATATAAACTCAAAACTCAAATATAGGTAATATTTTTCAACACGAAACATTTTTCAATTAGTGTACAACAGCTATTAACAATCTTGCTAATCAATACTAGTAATTACTTTACAGCTACGGTGGGGTAATGAATATTTTATATCTTTAACCCCGAACTGACAAATATCTGACTGATGAATTTAGAGTTCTGTTCTGTCTGGGTGTTTGTGTATTTATCTTTGTACGTGTTTTCGACACCAACAGTACAGGAAATCCCTAGTGTCGCACAATGACTGTAAAAAGCATGATTAGAGTTATTTTTCTCATGTTTATGTAAGTTTTATACGAATATAGGTAAGGTAATATCGCAGGTTTTGTTCAGATTCCCGAATTAGGGCGGCACTATATGTAACAACATGCAAGAATAATTTATTTCAATTAAAATGCGAACGAAATAATTATAAATGGATGTCTCACAAACCGTGTAGCGATATAGAACATAGATAGTACGAAAATAATAACCGCTACAGATGCTACCAGTGGAAACTCCTCATTATAGGCTAAATCCGTACACAATCCAGTCGTAAAATATGGCCCCAACAATAAAACAGAAGTGGTTCGCTCTACTTCAGCTGGCGAAAGTGCTGTATTCTTAGAAGGATGAAGTTTTTACTGGCTACTGGTTAATTTCTTCTAATCTGACACACGGCGTTATGATGAACTCGCCAAAGTTTTGATCGAGTTATGACCTGTGTGAAGTAACTTCAAAGGAAAAGAACACTTAAAAATTGTACATAATTTTTTATCGAATCTGAAATTGCTTTAGTAATAATTATGAAAAAGATACACGACTCATTGCTTTTTTATGATACGTAATCGAATGTATTTGTATTGTATATGTGAATATAAAACGCGAAAATGATATATTTATGAAAGCCGCAGACAGAAATTATTAAACAACATTAATGTGGGTAATGTCTATAGGAACACTAGCGAATAAATTAATGACTGAAATCGTCGGTAATGTAAAATTCATAGAGCAAATTGATATTCAATGCAAACGACGGTAAACATTGTCACATCCACACATAAAACCGAAGCAAAAATGTAGAATAATGTAACCATTTGTTCTCATTAGCGCTCGCCTGGAATATATCTCTTAACACAATTCATTTGAATATTCTATTACAAAGAACAAAGAGTTTTTAAAGAACATTGGATTTACGCCACACAACACACTAAATTAGCTGTCATTGTTTCAATATCTTTACACATTCTAGTGTTGACGCAAATAGTTTCTAACATTTTATATTGCAGTAATTAAATTCAGCGAACATTACGTTTGATTAATTTACAATAATATTTTATTATGTACCAATAGAGTCAGCAGTCCATATTTCAAGTTGTAGAATTTTCAGTGTCTCTGACTAGATTGATTTTATCTTATGATATTTTTTTGTATGCATTTGTAAATCGTGTTCATTTCACTATTTCGCCATTGATGTGTATTTTAAGTTCGAAAGACACGAACTACAAAAAAATGGTATCTACCAACCTGGATAAGCATAAATAAGGCTACCGATGTTTGGTCTGATACCCAGGTTTAATTGATAATGAGGTCGAGTTTAGTATAAATAATATGTCCAATCTAGTGATGAAAGTGATTCATTAATTTATAGATATATAATGTATAAAAATAAAAATCCAATTACATTGTCTACAAGCTTTGGACATCACAGTTCTGATGCTAACAGCGTCCCTAAATCAACCGGGAACAATGTTATTCTGAACGAAATTACCCCTTTATTATTGTTTTTTTATGAATTATCGCCTACATCTGATCTCTTTTTCTTTTGAGTCCGCACCGGTAGCATTTATCATGGTCTCGCTTGTTATTGTTCCATCTTTTGTGTAAGATCCGAGAGAGATGGAAGATGACGAGACATTAGTCATCGGATTTGGTTTTGTTTCATGGGATAGCTCGTTTGTGCGGATTAAGATGCTCTTGATGCTGCGATGTTGGAAGATGTTTTAGAAATAGACTTTGGCGTTGTTTGTGTGCCTTTAAATTCTCACAAAAAATATAAAACGATAGTTTTTTGTTACCGAAAGGCATAAATTTGATAGTTATTGTTTTATAATTATCAAGACTTTGCGTTAGTGTTTGCAAACAAGTGACAATTAGTGATGTAGAATCAGATATAATGACAGTCACGCAAATCACCAGAAACACATATCAATTAAAATTAACATAATATTATTGTTCATTAACTCCTAAACACGAATGAGCATTAAACTAAAATCTTGCGCTTAACTCTCGCGTGAATGAGCGTTATAATATTCGCGTCTACAACCAAAATAAACTAAAAGCCGAACGGAAACGGCCGATATATTATTAGACACGACAATTCTATTATTTTTATTCGTAACACATCTCGGAGATTTGCCCATAAATCTGTGATGGCAGACATTTCCACCTTTAATAGTATGGAAATGAGGATTCCTAGAACACAAGGCGTCGCTTCACACCCAATTAGTAAAGACGGTAATGGGAGACTTAATTTCAATTTGAATATTGTAACCGTGGGCCATATAACAAGACTTCCACACCGCTTTTACGTGTTCACGGCCGTAATTTATGCGGTAATAAAATACCTATCTTTTACTCTTGATTGTTTTATGAAATCAAACAATAATAATTTATCTAATTCATTACTCGTTGCGCGAACGTGTATTTTTGTTACGGATGTGCTATTTTCTATATTGGTTTTATTTTGAATTTAATTAAGAAAATAAATTATATCCTGTCTACTAATCTGTTGTGCTGAGATTGATCATATTTCTTGTATAATCTTACAATATATATTTTAAATTGCATGGGTCCTTTATTTAGTTTCTGAGATGTCGCTCGGAAATCTAGTGTCGTTAGTAATATCATTTATTAGTATTCCTAACACATGTTCGTCTTTACATCTCGGCGGTAGACCGATGTCGCCATTATGACCGGGAACATCTCTCATTTGAGCCGCAACGCATTATTTATCAAAAACACCATTCTGTTCATTGTTTCATAATAAAACATTAATTTTGTCAACGGCCTCTACGGCTGAACGCGATATTCCAATATTAGAACTTCCGTTGACATTACAACAAGAAAACGCCGCGGTCCGATAAATCTAATTCTTTATCTTCCTGAACTGAGCCGTTACTAAGGCAGGCTAAGAATGCAAGGAGAAAATAAATTGTCATTTATAATGGCATACTCACAATCCGTTGTTATTTCAGCAACCGTTTGGAACACATGCAAATCTTGTACAATCTCAATAAAAACAAAAGGCCCTTCCCAAGAGCCGTCGCAAAAAATTAGAACCACATGCATCACGAAAATGGAAGGAAAAAAAGGTCAACAATATGCCTAATCTACAATCCATGTCACAGGCTAAAGGTTACGGAAGGTTGCACAAAAAATTATCTCAAAACGAACTGTTCTGTTCTGATGAAATCGACCGTAAATCCTATATAGACTACGCTGATTTACATTCTAAAACTTCACTCTAAAGTTGAAATTGATGTAGCGAAGGATGCAGGATATAAACGCGGCATTGTTCGTACCTTAGGGAGTAGTGACAACAGATTTTTGTCTTTTTTTCTCATTTCACATGTGGCATCGCAATCCTGGACGATATGTGTCACATGTGTCGGTTTTGGGTTACTCCACAATAATGACTGGCTCTTCAAAGTTTCTCATATCTGGAGCGTCCATTACATTTATGTTTTAGGTTGATTTTGATTTCTAAAAGTTGTGTCAATGTACTCTTCCGCTTTGATGTTCAACGTTCGGAGTTTTTAGCGGAATACGATCCCGTTCTGCTCTTTGAATGTCATTTGGTTATCAACAGGTGACGTGAGGGCAGCTGGTTTCTTTCCGCCTAATTGAGCGTCAGGTAATTCACGGAAATAGCGTCAGTATTTCAGTGATCTTCATTATCTCCGTTTCATTCTACGACTAAAACAAAAGCTATAAATCGTGAGAGACTAAGTAATCCTACACCGAGTAGCTACTGAAACTTATCTGGTCAATAAATTCGGTTGAGCCATAAATAGAACTATAAAAATTATTTTACGATACCCGAGTGAGATACATTAAGACAATGTTAGGCGAGTATTTCACAATGACTACATTATGGGTTAATTGATTCGGCCACAATGGGCTTTGTGCGGGCACTCGTTGCCACAACGATATTATTGTCTATGGCCTGGCAGACGTCTGGTAACACTTGACCAGAGACAAAATGGCTTTGTAATGTTTGCCTGAAAGGCGCCATCCGTAATTCAATACGGTATCTAATTAATACGGCTTGATTTTGGAACAGAAGCTCATTTGGCCGTTAGTTGAGAACTGTTTATACAATGTAGATAACATCAGTGAATACATGGCGATCGTTTAGATAGGGAAATATGTGATTATATGCAATAAATTCATATATATGAGACTTTTTATATACCTGTCTAGAATTTTTTGTGAAAATTTCGGTTTCTACGAAACGTAAAAATCTGTGAAGATTTCAATTAAGCGATTAAGAAATGTGTTCCGCGATGTCAAAATAACCAAAACTTAATATTATGTATCTTAAATTTTCTATAGTTGAAGTTGTAATATTTTGATAAGAACTATTTGTATCCGTCACGTGACGGAGCGGTCACTATACCGATCTAACGCGCAGTGGGTTCCAGGTTCGATCCCCAGCCAGGCAGACATCTGAATGATGAGTTTAGATTTCTGTTCTGGGTCTGGGTGTCTCTCTTAAATATATGATGCTATTGATCCTGTATGTAGACAGGTTATTTATTATATTCATATCACAAAGGATCTTATAAAAACTCACATTCACCTGACGTCACCAGCCAATAAAACTATAATTTACCTGCAACAAAAATAAAACATAAGTTTGCGTATTGTGTTATTTTTTATCATTCTTATTGATTAAACACAAAATGATTGGAAAATGAGTTAGCAATTTATAACCTTATTTCAAAAGACCAATTGCAATTACAAAACAATAACCCAACGTACTTTCGACCTTGCGGTTGCAGATTTTTTTGGATACCAATTATTGTATTTTACGGATAGAAAAATTTATTGCAAGTGTAAAGGAATTTGGACAATAGGATTTTAAAGAATTGATTGTTATGTGGTAGGGTTGCCACTTCTTTTGTCTGATTTCCTACAAGTTTAGTAAGATATACCGTCATTTTTACGAATTTCTCCAAGACTTTGTGCATATTTTAAGGCTCTATAGAGCATCAACCCAGTTTTTTTTACTGAAAGTTTTTGATAATGACGTTCAAGATTTCCATTTTGTACACGTCAACGCGCGATTTTTTTTTTGTATTTTAAAAAGCATATTTCCTTGAAAATAAATACCCGTACTTTTTTTTCAAGTCTCAGTATTAATATCGATTTACTTGTTTTTAATATTCAAACTGTATTAGGATACTCATGTATTTTAATGATATTTTATGACTTTATGATAGGTAATAGGTACATACATAAATATATGAGGATTTTAATATCTTAAACACAAAAAATCAATCGGAGTCTCAAATTAGAAATGATATCACTAAATCATACTCCAATAAATCTATTTTTAATTAGTTTCTGATAGTAACTACTTGTCTAAAACAAAAAGTAATTAAATAAGCCAATAGCTATATGAATGAATTGTAAATGCTAGGCGCCACTCAATCAAACCAGATTTTAACAGCAATTTTTTTTCCATCTAATGAAGTTACCAATCTACGGGTGCTAAAAAAATGGCAAAGCGCGAGTTGAAATTTGATATTCTTCGAACACAGATGCCTTGTTCTCGTACATGTGTGGGTTGGGTTTTATCTTTCAATACAATGCATTTGAGTGCACCCAGCGATTACATACTCCATCAATTGTATTTTTAGATTATATTTCTTTGTTAGATCTAAGTTTCATAATACTTGTATTAATAACAACATGGGACTTTTTAAAAGATATAGTAAACATCATATACACATAAACGTAACATTTAATGATAAATTGAACGCATTTATTCGTAAATTCAAGAATTTTGTTTTTAATTTTTTTTGTCAGTATGAATACTTAATTTTAATAAATATTCTGGATATTGCAGCTTAATTTTTAATTTCTATGTATATTGTATAATTATGTTATCGTTGCATTTGCAAGGCTGTGGAGCGAGCTGTTATCTTGTAAACTACATACTTATATAAATAAATAAATAAATATGCTCGCTTTCATGTGAGGCGATCATCATGGTCTTCAAGAGTAGCAATATTTCTATCTGTGATTGACTTCAGATGGAGTCCTGGTTTTATATGGTGTTTATGGATGTCCATAGACTGTGGACTGTTCCCTCGTTTGCTATTTCAAACTTATACAAAAACTTGTTTTAGGTATCATTGACTTCAAATTAATAAACGGAATACACCACAATCCTTCTTATTTCTCACTGCTGGGAGGAATTAGCCACAATCCCTCTTATTTCCCACTGCTGGGAATAGGTTACTTTCCCTAACTAGGAGATCTGGGACACAGACCGTGACGTCGCTACAGTGCGACTCGAAGGAAGATAAAGGTTAGCAATTTCGTGCCAGATGTTCTGGACCGATACATATAGACTATGGGGTAGAATTTATACTATTGCTTAAAATGTATCTGTGTATATATTTCCTCAAAAAAAGGTATGCACAATAGGTTGTGCACCAAAAACGAAATGAGGTCATTCGATCCATTTTTCTCATATTTTTCTCTTATTGGGCGCTTTATATGTAAATCGATTCTTAAAGAAATAACTCCAAAAACAAAAAATAGCCTATATCTACTTATAGATTATTTTGTGTTCACTGTTAGTCTCGATAACAACCGGAAAATTTATTACTTCCGCCGGTTTCCACCCTAATTTAGCGTGACATTGTCATCGTCCAAATCGGGGGTAAAGTCGGGAACAATGGTGTAATTATGTGTAAATGAAAAGGCGTTCGAGGGGACAGACGGACAGACATTAGATATGTCAACGGGGACATAAAACTGGGCTGACACCGTCTTGAGTTTCAGGAAGTAATTCTACTGAAGATGTGGCAACTCAACGGTTTACTTTTGGGGTCGATACGTTAATTTACCCCTTGAAAATGCTGCAAACTATATTTTAGCTTTATCTTTATTAGGCGTATACTGCAGGACTAAGTTGGAATGCCTTACGCGTTCCAACTTAGTCCTTAGTGCCACCGGTGCAACCTAGTTTGATGTCAACTTTGTTTCATTTTGAGTTGATTTACAAATGATCACAGGCATACGTACAAGCAGCAAACGTGGATTTGAAGTTATCAATACCTTGCATGTACTATAGGTACATTTTGTACCAATTTGATTTAGAAAACGAAGAAAGTGAGGAATTCTACAAGCATCTTGAAAAGTGGGTCTGCCGTACCCTTTAAACCAGAACACAGTGATACTATAAGGCAGAAGAGACAAATATATCAAGACAATCCTGTCTTGACATATTTGTCTTCTCTTCATACATGATACGTCATTACGTATTAAAACGCGAGCTGTTAATGGAAGTCCTTTTGGCTTTGAAAGTCGTCCTATACCGCGGCGTGTCTTCGCCGCATGGCGTAAGGTCTGTGGGCCTCGGGAGCCCCTCTTTCCCCGGGCAATTCCCTCAGTGGATACACTGTCCACCGGCGTTGTTGACTACCGTTTGGTAACCGAGCAGATTTGGGTCTTGGAATGAATGGAAGTCCTAAAATAGCTTTAACGTAATTCTGACGATAAAACCGAATGACACTTCTTTCCCCGAAACATCGATACAAAGACCAGTTACGGAAGTTCAAAACAAACGTTTGATTATTATTAAAACATTCCATAAAACTATCGCTCCGCTCATATTTATAATAAAGATTTTTATGAGTTTTTGGATCGAAAGATTCTAAAAATATCCAGAGCCACAGGATGCTGTACATTCAAGAACAATATGTTTGTTTTACAAGAATACCTTTATAGTTATAGTTTTATATCGTTTAACATGAACAAAGGATAGGAAGATCATAACTCTATGAAGAGTTTAACTTCGGGATTAATAAAGCGACCAACATGTCGTAAAATATGGATATTTTTCTTTAAAATGCATTAAGATTGTATTGAGGCTGGTTTTATATTTTGTAAGAGGTTTTTCTGCAGCCTTGCCAGCTTGGTTCATGTACCACGATATATGTAATAGTGTCCAATGTGTTAATCTAGACCATAAATTATCTGTATGCCAAATTTCATTCAGATCCAATCAGTATTTTATGCGTGAAAGAATAAAAAACAAACATACGTCCTCAATTTTCGTATTTATAATACTAGCATAAGCCTTTAATTTGTAACTATGTATCGGATCTTAGTCGTTTTAAACTTAACAAAATCATAATTAATATTTTCAGAAATCGTAGTATAATTTCTTAACTTCCGAAGAAGTAAAAATGAATCAAGCAACTGACATTTCACGTACTTATTATTATTCGGGATATATTCCTCATACTGAGGATTTATAGATTCTAAATCATATCTGTCACACAATTTAGACTGGAACACAGAAGAGTAGAAGTAATGTGGTGCTTCACAATCATACGATAAAATTAAAAAATTGCTATGAAATAAATCAATAACAATCGCATATAATGCAGACATACTTATTTAGTTTACCTAACTGTCAAGAAGATTGATCGTAAGCCACATATTTATTAAAACAATGCCAATCAAATTTGTTATAATCACAATTGACTCGTCCTAAATCAACATCACAAAGTGAAGAATGTCAATCGTGTTGTTCCTGATACCATTTTTGTCGAAGCAACAAACACATGTCCGTGTTAGAACATGTTTACTTTCAACTGTCACTTCCCGAACTCATTATTATGGGAATTTCACTTTCGCCTTTGTCTGTCTCCATTCTGTGCTTTTGACTAGCATTTGTCTATATATTTGCTTATTTGACGTTCCCGGAGAGTCAAGTAGACATTATGTCTCTACTCTCGAAGGCTTAAGAGTAAAAATCTTTGTGCGTCTATATCTCCATGATAAATTCTGATTTAATCTAAAGTTTCAGGCGTTTTCTACTTCAGTGCAATTAGGACATCCGTTACGATCGAGCTTAGTAAATAATGGAAGATTTTATATTTATATCTGTAGGAAACTTTGATGGCTATCGGAAATATTTTTGACGATTATTTCATCGAATATCATGTCTGATTTCCTAACGATAAAACCTCGCAGAGAAACGTCGGACAGATCCAATACTTCATTGACAAACATATAGATTAGGTCTCCAGAAGCAAATAGTAAAAGAATGTTATCTAAATGATAACATAATGCTTTGCCATCTCCAAAGCCGACACATGTAGCTCGACCTGTTTCTAAAAGGCTAAATGCGAAACTATTTCAGTGTTGTCAGTCTAAATTTATAATGCACAAGCCATACCAGATCAATATCTTGATTGGACGGATGTAATAATGTACCGTTTCACGGGACAATTCACTTGGCAAGGTTTTGGATCGGGTTGGCATCAGTTGTTCTGATTTAATTTAGTCCCTAGCATTTACAAATTATTCACCATTATGATACAGTGACAAAAGGCCGTAATCCATCATGCAGTAAGTGGCCACACTGAATTGAGAACACAACAGAACTTGTATATATACGACAGGTGTGTTGTAAGGTGACTCCATAGTTTTTTTGCAAGTATTGTAATGTTTTAAACGTTGTTTAAAACATTACAATACTACAACGTTAAAACGTTGGGTAAAAAGCTTTCAGATCGGAAGCGATTAAATAAATTTTGAATCAAAATCTTTAAGAGCTGATGACGAGGTATCAAATACATACTCTGCTCCGCTTTCTTTTGGACTCGGAAAAAATAAAGTAAATGCTGAATATGTACTATTTTTCCTTTCAAGTTTAATTAATTTTCACCGATCAGACAGTGTTAGTTCCGGTTACAATTTTAGAATCTATTCTATAATCTATTAGCGACACTAGCTATTAACAATTTTAGAATCTATTCTGGTTCTGTGTTTCGTCTTTGTGTGTTCATAGTATCCATGACACAGGACAAAATCTAAGTGTGGAGCCATAGCGTTAAAATCGTTTAAAAATTAACAACTCCCATTTTTGAAAATTATGAAACATACCTTAACAACTATTTAACCCAGGCAACAGTTCTACTCTCTGCTGTTATATAAATATGCTATCAATTAGGTGTGATGTGTATCTTATCGTCAACTTAAAAAAAAACTATATTTGCATCGATAATCAGGAAAATTCTATCAACAGACAATAAGTACTGATTTCACTATCAAGAATGATATTCACATTATTATCGTGAATAATTTTGATTGTATTCCTACGTTCAGTATTATACAATCGAACTCAAATCCTTTCTCACAGGCAGTATATCGCACGTGCAGGTATTGTGTGATCATAATACGTTTCCTCCGGGTCGAATGTCGTTTGACAAAACAGGAAGCGCTTTATTGTAGATCCACTGAGCAACGGCGAAGGCACGTAAACTCAGGTGAGTCTGTTGAATTTAAGGCAGAAACTTCATAAAATATCACGCTCTCTCGAGTTCCACAAGTTCATCTGAAGTCTGAAGTTGCTGACCAATTTGTGTGTTGGACTAAAGTGTAAATCCCTCTCTAATATTAGGCCGTTGTCCAGCAGTGGGATGATAATGCGTTGACGCCAAAAGCGACACACGGACTCGAATCTGATGCATATTTTTGAAACGACACGCGTCGCGCTGCGGTCACAATACCAGTCTAAGACGCAATCGATTCCAAGTTAGATCCTCGGCCAGACAGACACCTAAATGATGAGATTAGATTATTTTCTGGGTCTGGGATTTACGTGTTTTTCTTTGTGTGATCATGTGTCATGATGCCCACGACACGGAGTAAAATCCTAGTTTGGTGTTATGAGTGTTGAAAGCGTTTTTTTGTCTTCAGATCTATCTAGATATCTGGTCTCGGGAGTTGTAAGTGTAACACATAATATATGATTCACTTCATCTATATCAGTTTAGTTACAAATGTTTATTGTGTTTAATAACCCACCCTATGGTTCATGAAATTTGAGAACTTCAGAGAAATCGAATCTTTTCGTAGTATTTAAATAATGCTAATCCAGAAATCAAACAATATAATAGTCACAAGTATATGTGGAAATTATTATTCTTTTTTTTTCAATATTATAATATCTTCTCCATCTACCTCTCCCTTTCGCTCTTACAATAATTCTTAGACAATTCTTTCCTATACAATACTACTTCCTCGGCATTCACCCTTCAATAATTGTCCTATAATTGCGCAATAAAACACGTGCTAAGCAAACGAAGGGTTCACACAAACAATGGGGGAACTAAAAGTGCGTAGTGGAACTGCGATCTTTGAACGGTTTTGGTGTAAGTTGTAAGAGATTAGTGGAAAAAACCAATAGTAGTTTATTTTTTTTTTATTTGTTTTGTATTGATATTTGAAACGATATATTAAAAAGATAAGTCTCGCATTTTTTGTCAATAAAATACGTTTATGAACTTTAAATTGTAGACATACATATAATCTTATTCTTCCGAGTTTAAAAATATAGCAGTAATAGCAGTATTAATCGGCATATTATCTTTCAAATGAATTAGCTATTGTCAAAAAATAAGTTGCTATAAGTCAAAAATATTTAAACACAATGATTTCCAAATAGCAGATTTTTTTAAAATTCACAATAGATACTGAAATGTATAATTTTATTATGCTGAATAAATCATTTAGAAACAATTTATTTAAGAAAATATATATTTACTTAAAAAAATCTGTGGTAAAATTAAGTTATAGTTTTTAAATTACATTCTTATCTATGCAACAGTGTTAAGTTTGTAACTTAGACCAACCCTTCGTCTTTCAGCGCAACTCAACTAAAGAAACGGATGGCCGTTGTCTCCTAGACTTGACAAATTATAAGTCGGGGGTTCGATTCCGGAGGGTGCACTATTGTTGCAAGCGGAATGAAGTTTATTTAGTATGAAAATCGGGAGTGAATTTGTTTTAAAGGGGTGTAAAATGAAATTACGATTCGGAGGGCATCGTGACAATAATTGCCCAATCAGGCCTCATTCTCGATTAATCTATTTATTCAAGTGAAAATTGTATTATTTTTTATTTCTTTACGAGTAATTGTTAATTCAGAAATGCAGGCTAGAAGTCATTCTAACACAGGTTAGAAATCAGACAGGTAGAAATCTAAGTGAACAAATTAATTAGTTTCAGTGTTTGTTTTGCCCTATATGAGAATATATTACTATTTTAGAAGCATTTTAAAAATGAAAACGTACCTACGCTATGATTTTTAAAATGCTTCTAATATCCACAATATATGGAATTTATTTTAACAACTATTACGGCTACCTATTTATAAAATAGGAACCATTTTTTTAATATTTTAAGGAATGGTGTCGCAAATGAATAAGGCGGGTTTATTTAAGGATTTTAAATTTTGCCTTTATATTAGAAAGGTCATTTAAAATCGTTGATTTTAAAATATTAGACAATGTATAATACTAACTTTCGACTTCAGTAGGTATATTTCGACTCTAAAGCCTATGCCAAGATGTACAAATACACTCACTCACACACAAACAAACGACGGTGTTTCAGTATTTCGTACCTTCATTCCACAATGGAACGAACAAACGTGTAAGGAATTAATAAAAATCCCACCAAATCCCGTAACACCGCCAAGTTACGAATTACGTGTCACAATGGTAACGCGTTACGTGACCGACCTACCTAATTTGGCAGCGTTACGATCTTGCAAATCGCTCTCTGTACAGCATAACAATACGCTTCAAAGGAAGTTTGATATAAAAGGAAATGTTCTTGTATTCAAATTTCATTGATTTAATTTTTTGTTGCCTTTCATGACAACAGAGTGCCTATCATGGGCGTGAGCTATGGCTTTGTTAAGGGGGAGTGTAATAGCAGCGAACGACGAAATGAAAAGTGTGTCCAATTCACACAAGGCAGTAGTTCACTACTGTACTGTACTACTAGTCTACGAGATAATAGATCGAAAAAATTAAAAGGATGTGTAGTATTCCTTTGTGTTGTTTGTTTATCGTGTCGTATTTTCGTTTCATCGAGTTTCAAACCACAACAATTTTAAAGACGAAACGTCTCTAAAATCGTTGTGGTTCGAAACTCCAAAATAATAACATAAAAATTAACACCGTCCGAAGCTTTCATTGTCATCAAAACGCAATCAAATAATTTAAATATATGTTGGTTCCTTATATACACAGTACATAGTGCATAGTTCTGAGGTCGTTCGGAGGTATATGTCCAGAAGTGTACTTTAAAAGTTTGATGCTTGATCCAATGGCTGCAAATGAGACCAATGGCTACAGTTGAGACCAATGGCTACAACTGAGACCAATTGCTTCAACTGAGACCAGTGGCTAAAACTGAGACCAATGACTACAACTGAAACCGACCAACCTACACGGGGCTATAAGCACTTGTACCTCTTAAAGTAAGCAATAAATGACCAATAGTTACATCTAAGGATACTGCAATGGATTACATTTTAATAAATAAACACGAGATATCAAACGATTAAGATTCGAGGTAATGCGTTACGATGTATGGAGCAAAATTACCTAAGCCATCATCGTAAACCTACTTACGGCTTTCAACTGAATTCTGATAGAAGTTTGCCTGAATTATATGTACGTTCATGTATTTCTGCAAAATAATATAAAATCTACGAACGTACATATGAGTGTAGATTAAGATAATATAGGTTGGTATAATACTAATTGGTATAATAATAATATAAAAATACATTGTAGGCAATGTAAATACTTATTTAAAGAGGGATAAAGCCAAGGAGACTATTTTTTCAAATAACAAAGAGTTTGATGAAAAAGTCCTAAAGAGGCGAATAATAATGACTTAAATATTTTATATAATGGGAGAGATTTTTCACTCCCTATGTTATTATAAACAAGTCTTATTTGTAATTTGGAAATTGGGTAAGCATTTGCTAATGGATAAAGGATAACGACTCGTGATACAAGTAAAAGCACTTACTACGAGAAAATAAAGAATATGTCAGTACCAGAAAAAGTACTGACAATATCATCATCATCAACATTACGTTATAAATAACATTTAACAATAAATTTTAAGGAACAATATGTGAGATGCAATTCAAGATATGTGAAATAATTGATGCTTAACGTTATATGAACAAGTTACAATTACAATTAATAAGCTTACTTAGAGGCGAAAGCTATCAAACTAGCTGTTTATTTAAGCATAAAAAATATAACATCATATTTCAAAAAAGGCTGCAATGTATCAAAAAACATAAGTCGTAATCAATAGATACGAAATTTTTAAATTACGAAGAAGTCAACTTCTATATATTAAGGAGCACAATGAAATTTATTTCCATAGTGTTGATGACTTATAATTTGAACAATTTTGGTTTTAAAATAATATCTAGCCTAGTTGTCTTAGCACTAATAAGACGTCGTAAACCATAAAAAAATCTAATATTATAAGACTAAGGTTTCTTATTTGTTACCAATTATGTTCTGTTCATCTGTCGATGTGCTGCTTACAACTTCAGTTTTGTGAAATTCATTTGTCACGCATTCATTTGTCTCTCTGTCTTCAAATAGTTTTTTTCGCTTCATCACCGCTTTCAAATTGAAGTCGTAATTTGAATGTTTTGTTTATCAGTAGGTTTAATTTTCAATTAATTTGATTGCATCCAACGCATGTAGTTTCCGCGCAGCGATTTCTTCCTAGACACTTATAAGGCAATGCTATAAAAATAATTATATCCTTGTTAGATATTACTTACAGACAAGTCGTTATCAAGTATCAAAAAGTCGGCACTCGAATCGGCCATTACTCCATTGACTTATGAATCGTAAAATTTTAAACGGCTTGCATTAACCACAGTGTTTGATTTTAGCGTCGCCATCCTACCAAGACCACATCCTATCGAGCTTAGAAGTCGATAAATACGTTATTAAAAGTAACCACATCTTCGAACTTTACTGCTGTTTTTAACTGAACACGTTTTTAGGGTTCCGCGGCCAAGGGTAAAAACGTGACTTAATAAGACTCCGATGTTAGTCTGTATGTCTGTCTTTCACCAGGATGTTTCATGAATTGTAACTACACAGTTGAAATTTTCGAAGATAATTTATTTCTATTGCTATGACAACAAATAAAAAAGACTAAAATAATAATTTAAGGGGGTTCCCTTACAACAAACGTGATTTTTTGATATTTTTTATAGGTACCTAATGGTACGGAACTCTTCGCCCGAGTCCGACTCGCATTTGACCGGTTTTTTCAAGTTAGTTTCTATTCGGTCGAATAGATACAATTTTTTCTTTAATAACCATCGCATCCGGTAAAAAAGGTTTATATTCGATCAGATTTACGACTGTTTTCATTGCGGGCACTGTTTTATATAAATATCTGAGACGGTTTCCGGTTGGTTAATAAGAAAAATAATATCTAATAAAAACAATCGGTGTGCTATCCTAGATTTTTGTAATGGTGTCAGAACGGTGTTACAGGCAGTTACTATTTTTTTCGTTTTAATTACGTAATGGCTTATAAATGTGGTTTTATAGGAAGTTAGTTTTAAATGCGATCTTACTAACATGATGCATTAAGGTTAGTTGGGGTTACATCGGAGCTGGGGAAAACCGGACGATTGAAACTGTAGACCAGGTTAAGGACGGAACAATTTTTGTTAGTTTTTGCCAATACATTGAGTGGTATTCGATAGATAATGATGTCAAATAATGTATGCAGCGATCCAATTTTAATTATTTAATTAATTTAAATAGTTTTTTTTTTTATAATAGCGGTCCACCTGACCGCTAGTAGTCACGGTTTGACTTTTCTGTTGTAAGGTTATATTCGTTAAGAAATCAGCGGGCCGAGTAATTATAGGCATCGGATCCACAGCGGTCCAAGTGGACCGCCGATGTAATGTTGGGAAAATGTCACTGGCGGACCATAAGGACCGCTCCCGGCCTTAACGTGTTAGTCAATTATTATAAAATTGGAGACTTCATATACGACGTCATGAAGATTATGTACATGCTTGCTATTACGGATTTTTATAGAGACGGCCTTATTAAGCTATAATTTTAGTGGACCAATTACCCCAACGCACCTTATGTATTTACTTATTCTCGCGGCTCCGTCAGCGTGGACCACGGTAATCAATATCAGGTATGTTATCCGTATCCGTAATTGAAACTATCGGATATCCGGATATCCGAAATAACAAAAAAATATCCGTAACCGTATCCGATATAAATGTTTCGGATAAATCCGGATATGTTTCAAGACATTTTTTCCTAGTTTTGGTAAATAAAGCTTAGAATTGATTGGCTATAATTATAGCTAATATATTTAATACTAATACTATATTAGTTATTAATGAAAAGTAAACGATTGCACAGAAATAAAATCAAATTACAACCTATTTGTATTTTACGTTTAAAATTTTCAAAATCGGTTTAGTAGATTTAGAGATTAGCCCTCCTCTACCTCTTTATAATATTAGTATAGATTATTTATAGTATCGTACCCGTGCGAAGCCGGGGCGGGTCGCTATATGCATCGTGGTGGGTCAATGAAAATAATAAATAAATGAGATCCAAGTAGTGGACAGCATCCAAAACGATTAAAAGTTTTCCTTATTCCGATATAACCTAAACAAATTAAAACATAATTTAAGAGTAATAAAGTTAAAAGGTTTTTGGGGTAAATGTTTTTATTGTTCTTAACCAAAGTACCGAACAACGGTAGCGGGTATAAAATGTCCCAAATTGTTAACGTAAATTATGATATCCAATTGGCACTCTACACTAAATTTGTTGACAGTCGTAAAACTGGTACATAACTAATGCAATATGGATTGGTCATTTTGCACTTACAATATTTCCCAAGGGTCGACGACGACGAACTTCCTTTTTTAAAATGTGCGTGTGATCATATTGCATTTAAAGTTTGGCCAATGGGTTTATGTAATGTAATATGATTTGTCATATTGCACGGTCAGTCATTTAAGTTTTTTTTTTCATATTCCATTTAAAAAGGATAATTAAGATGGAAGTAATAAATTGTTGAACATGGGCTACATTAAAAAATTGGAATATTTTTCTTACATATTAACTTAGACTCTACTAGATCGAACAACTACATCACATAATTTGACGATCAGAATTTGTGAGCGTTTTTCATCCGATGAGTTTCACTCAAGTGATATCAGAAAAGGGATATCTTGATTTAAGATTAGTAGCTTACTCCTGCGGCTCCGCTCGCTTCGAATCCATTTACCACAGTAATGAAGGTTTCATATGTTTATCCAGGTTATAAACTATCTGTGTGCTAAATTTCAGCGAAATACCAGTAGTTTTTACATGAAAAAACACACACGCTTAGGATTTTCTCCTATGTCGTGGGTGCCATGGACACACAAACACCCAGGCCCAGAACAGAAATCTAAACTCATCATTCATATTTCTGTCTGG
>DWNE01001465.1:0-21962 GCA_018249875.1 Cecropterus toxeus | reverse complement strand
ATATAAATGTTATAAAATCTTAATTTAATGTTATTGCGCCTGTTTAAACAATCGTACTTAAGAAGTAAACTCCAGTACTGCGTCGGAGCTGATACACACATTTTTTATTTTTATTTAGTGCCGATTTAAATTCACCGTATTGTAACAAAATGTATAAACTTCGATATCTATAATCTATTTTTTATAAACTTACGAATACAAACGTATCATGTCATTTATCTATTTATATAATTATATCAATGATCCATTAAACCCTACTCAAACAGAAACAAAAATCATAAACGACGTATTTCCGACGTTTCAGACAGAAAATGTATACGAATTACGATTTTATTTTGAAACTGTACGACAATTTTGACTCGCTTTCCACGCTTGTCGACAACATAAAAACTGACAGCTGTCACACTGACATACGAAACGTCTCCATTCCTTTGGTCATTGATCATGTGAATGAGCTTGTCAATTGCCAACTCATTACCATCAACAATGTATTTAAATAGGAATATAATTAGAATAGATCCGTCATCGGCATTTACGTCGTCGAATTGACGTACTAGTAGTACTGCTTTTAGAGATTATACAAACCAATTTGTTTTGTCCTTCTCCATAAAATACGCATTAATAATTTAGGTAGACCTCTTAAAAACATTTTAAGACTTGATTAATACATCGAGTCTTAAACTTTTTTTAAAGATAAAAGTATTATTGTTTATCTGATATTTCAAAGCAACTAATTTTGAAATCACCTGTGTTCAACTAACTTCTAACTATTCTCTGTGGTAAATTATTAAATCTTGAACTTACAGTCAGTACAGTTTTGTTGAGTGATCACGAAAGGCGTTAAATGAGATTAATTATTTAACAATGAAATTCGAATTGACGACGACATTTCACTATTAGGTACCTATTGTTTACATTATCTCGATTTCCTCGAGACGTTAAACTAGCAATATTCCTCAACTAAATTAGCCCCAAAGCAACGGATATTTAAGGAAATTAGTCCTAGTTCTAACAGATTTATAGAAACAAGGTACAATTAGAGTTGCTCGTCGACTCGCTAACAGGCTGTTATCCTGGAGTTACAATCCTCAACCGTAATCGCTTACTCTCAGTTTAAATCTATGTGCTTTGCGGCTTGCGTCTAGTCTCACCTCAGATTATTGTGGTTAGCCTATGTTTGCTTTGCTTACACTGAAAAGGTGTTTACCTGGTAAATTAACCAGGACTGCTACTTCACATGAGATAAAGTTCTTGTAATAGTTTAAATTACCTTTACAGAGGAACAATCTTTTGACTTTTTATTACATAATTATTTCTTCTGGACATTTGAAATACTGGAAATTTTATAATGATAAGTGTAGATCACTTGTTGTCAAATGAAATGAATTGATGTATTGAAACATGTTTGTTTAATTCTTACTCGTAGCAATATTATTCAAGGCTTACAGATAACGAGGTTCGAGAAGTGTGATCAAACAACTGTATATAATTTCTCTTAACATAAATCTCTTGAGTGGACTTCAATGAAATTTGTCCTAAATCTTCATGAACGATAATTTTATCGCTTGTCGTCGCAATTCTCTAATTCTAAATAATTACACCTAAATACGTTATAGCTGCCCTACTCCAGATTTTTGTTTAATTTGTACATATTATGTCACCTCCAATATCGTTATATAAAGATTTCTATCCTTTTTCCATCTTAGCGCAAGCTTGGTAGTTATAAATATGCTTTTGATTTTGATTGTATATTCTTATAGCGTCATTGTAACCAGAGTAGTTCGACCGGGGAAGTACCACCGCCACACCTATTTCTAGCGTGAAGCATTTTGTTGCGTTTCGATGGAAGGGTGTGGTTGCCGGCACACTTTTATATGAGACGACTATCATAGTGCTCGGGAGTAGCAACGCATCTGTGATTGACTTCAGAAGAACCCATGTACTTCATATAGAACCCATGTTCTATTTGAAGTTGCTTACAGGTGTACACGGGCGGCAGTGACCGCTTACCATCAGGTGGACTGCATGCTCGTTTGCTGCTTCAATCAGATAAATAAAAGTTATCGTTAGCGATAAGTTACTATTGGAAGTATAAGGGCATAACAAGTTACTTCTTAGAAAAAATAAATAATTAGGTAACTCTATTTGTAGATATTTTTCCACCAATTTATATTGAAAGTTGACCGGCTCCAAGTTTTTTTTAGCTGAAATTGAGATATCCGTTTCCAATTATGGGACATAAAGTTTTTTAGATACGATATTATACAGGGTGGGGAGATGTTTAGTTATTACTAATAACTGTAGTATAGTTATTACATTAACTAATAACTTATTGATGAATAAAGATTTGCTAACTATAGTACACATTTGCGGAAACCAAGTATGTGGTGTATTCAGTGTTCTGGAAATAATTTTATGCTAAGTGGATTGTTACTTCCTCCAATCATATGAAGTACTTGGCATTGGACTGTGCAGTGCATCTGATTTAAAAAATAATAGCGTTGCGATGTAGTTGCTGATAACGAGGATGAAGGCATTTCCGAAATGGTGCAACGTGGGATATTTAAAAACAAGCGCAGTTAAATTTTGACGTTTAGTTTGCGGCTGCTTTTATTTTTTACATAAACAGGATTGTCCAATAGCACTGTGGCAACCTCCCGCTACTCATCAAGAGATGGTGCCACCGTATTCTGAATCACTCTATCGGAGTTTTCTCAACATCACATAAAAAAACTGCTGATCAGATTGGAATGAACTCTGGCTGTGACAGTTCTAACTAGGGATCTGGCCAGCTTAAGTCCTGTATAATAAGCACATATAGCAGACGTCATTAGCCATAATTATACCCTGAGAAATATTAAGGACCTCGTTTGTCTCCATAATGGCGCAGCGATGTCAATCGACAGCGTTTTGAAAATGTTAAAAAAGGTGCGCTGTGTTAAGCGAATATGTCTGCCACTGGGACTGATGATCACAGTGATCCTGTAAACACAAAAATCGGAGATTAAAACTGCAGCAACAGGACCTTAACTGACTGGACCAAAACAATTTGTACTGATCTAAACTGCAATCTACTTCAATATAAAATTTGTGAAAATCATACACCGATTTGCTCGCCAGCTCCCTAACTATCAGAGGAATGTAGATTTTATTTTATCTAGACATCAGACGAACATTTTTCCGATTAGACTTTTCACTTACAATTTCATTACCGTATTGGAGTTGGTAGTGTAGGTCAGTGACACGAGAGTAACAATTTCGCATGCGTAGTGCGTAACTAGATTTAGTACGATAGTGGCGTGTGTAGTTTTTACTATTAAACGTAGTAAAGATGGATGCGCTCCGTGATTGAGTTTTATATCGTTACAATGCGTCAAATTGTACAGAGTAACTTGATGTTGCTTTAAAGAATGCTTTATTAGTCTTTGTAGTTGAATCTCGTTCATTGGAATTTTAAAATATAAAAAAATATCATAGAGTTATTTTCAGAATACAAACTTTAAAGACGGGTTATAGTCTACTAAGATTAGTATCGTATTCTTTCTTTATTTCTTTTTCTTCAATCCTTCAGAAAAAAAAGTAAGAAAAAGATGGTTAGGGAATTCGGCGCGATCTCCGTTCGATTTAATGTGCATATTGAAACTTAATTTATGCAAGGAAATATTGTTCATAAATTAACATACGTACATAAAGATTGTGAACAACCATAAAAACATGTTTTTTAACAATAATTGTTTTTGCCTGATTCTTATGCTCTCTCCCTTATATACGCTCATGTTATTGATACCCAACAATTTGTCAACAGATCCAACCCGCTGTACACGGAGGAAGAAGAGCAGGAGGTAGTGATCATAGTGGAGTCGCTCGACTCTACAGAGGGTGAGGCCGACGCGCCGAGGGTACCCCGCCGCGCACCCTCCACATCCTCAGGTTACAATATCAATGTCAATATGAACATCAACATCAATATTAAGATCAATATTTTTTTTTCTTAAAAACAGTTAATAGTTTCAATTCTTTCTTGATTTTGTAACGTCTATTTCAATATAAATAAAGCATTTGTACCTATCATTTCTGGTATGAACTTACTGCAAACATCTGATCAATCAATATCAATATGAACATTAATATCAAAATCTGGCTTTAGCTCATAATGACACTGCGCGTGTATAGGCGGAGTTGAAGGTGCTAGAATATTTCATGATACGTCATTATAGGAGTTTCTAAAACCAGGTAATGCAACCAGTGTAGTTCGACCGGGGAAGTACCAGCGCCGCCCCTATTTCTAACAACAGTTCTTGGGGTTCGCTGGCGTTGTGATTGTCGGCTCTCTTTTATATGAGGCGACCATCTCAGCCCTGCGGGAGTAACAACGTATCTGTGATCGACTTCAGATAGAACCCCTATTCGATATAAAGTTGCTTATAAATGCCTATTGGTGGCAGTAATCCCTTACCATCAGGTGGAATGCATGCTCGTTTTCTACTTCAATCTGACAAAAGAACAGTTTTTTCAATTCATTCAATAATAAAGGTAAAAGAGATTGACTGTGTGTAAGTGCAACATGCGTACAACGTCACAGGTACAAAGTAGACATTAAAATCAAAAGATAAACAAAGGAATTGAACAATAACGCCTGTTATTATGTGTAATTTGTGCAAATTTGGGACAAGCGGCAATTTTGTATTGCTCATTCTAGACAAAAGTCATTATCATTATTGTTCATTACATATGTAGGTATATCGTAGATCAGTGCTTCCCAAAGTGGTGTATTTGTACGCCTTGGGTTACCCCAGTTATTGGTAGGGGGTACGTAAATGTACGTAACGGCTGCACACTTGCGTGCAACACGTGTGATTAAATCACAGTAAAATAGCCCCTCGAATCGACTCCATTACTCAAATTGTCACAAGAATGAAGCTATGGACAATTGCTGTACTTATAACACTAAGTATTCATACGATATATGATATTGCTCTATGTAGAAGAGTGTGAACTTTATTTTTATAAAAACCGACCTGTAAGGAAATTTCTTAAATTTAAAAAAAAATCGAAGAGTCCTTATTGCTTGCGGTTATGATTTTGGCTGTTTTGTATGTATGTTCACCCGATCCCTTGTAACATATATCTAATCTAAACCACATCCATCTTTAATCGTCTGCTGCATATGTGAATTCATATTAAATTCAATAAGGCGCTCTAGAATGCATAAAGTAATTATTTTTTAAAAATGTCGTATTGTCCCTCCACTCTACAATTAATAACCTCTATACGTATATATACATAGGTTATGTAGTTGATGATGCGCAGTTTATATTCTTTATAATTAGGGTAAGATGGCATACGTCTCCGATTATCTTCTGAAGATCACATATAAATGTTTTCTTTTTGCATACTTTTTTGCTTTTTGTTTATGTAATTGGGTACTACTCAATTTTTTATAATTGTTTTGATCATATTTATTAGGGGTACCTCGAGATACTGGAGAATTAAGTTTGAGAAACCCTATTTGCGATCGTTGAATAGTTTTAATCCTTTCTTAATTTTGCAACGTCGCTGAAGGACGTTACCGTTACCGCTAAGCTGCTAAAACCGCGCAAATTTCAATAACAATATTAGATTACGACAACCAAACCTTCTAAAATTATTAGTTAATGTTTGACTTGCGTTATTTATAAGGTGATAAGTAATAAAATGTAAAGATTACAAGATTTTGTACATTTATATCGTGAAGGAATGTTAATAATATTGAAATTATAAAGAAAACGAGTAATACTTTTTGTACTATTTGCGTTATTACCTTTAATATTTACGAACTAGTAGATAATTTAGAATTTACTAGTGGGTTTAATAGCTTGTATTTCTAGACAGGAGTTCTGTAAATACGACATTAATGTACACTATGTAAGAAATTTTGGATTTTACCTGATTCTAGATTAGACTTGAGCATTATCGTTAATGTTGTTGGAATCTACCTAGTCTTCGGAATATGCCTTGAGTACGGATTACACTAAGCGGTCTTCTAATTTTCTACGACCTGCGGTGGCCATATTGGTCGGACACGCAGATTGACTAATTTAGATTTCTGTTCTGAGCCTGTTTGTTTATCTATATGTCTGTATTTATCTATGTGTATGTGTGTATATTTATTTGTTTGTTTCTGTGTGTATATTTATTTATTTATGTGTATGTCAATGGTGCCCTGACGTAAGAACAATCTCGTTTGTTCGTTGTTCGTTTGTTCGTTGTACGTGCGTAAAAAGTGTAGAAAACGGTAGTTCGTTTTTTAGTACATTTAGAATGTAGAATCTTTTCAGATTTTAGATAACACTTATCTAATATTTAATTATATTTATCTTTTATTCGATCAGGTTACGGCAGCGGCGGCGGCAGTCATGGGCGCGTGTCGCCAACATTACCAAAGAACGAGGAGTATGAGGAACCCCGGCGACTCTCTGGGTCCGATAAGCTGGAGGGATCTCCTAGCGCTTCGGATTCTGACGGGAGCCCTACTTGCACGCTCTCGAGAAGCTTGAAGGAGGATATCAGGTCCTGCTTGGGAGGATGCAGGTACGTGGAACAAGTGGAAAACCAATTTATGGACTGGAGTACAGCCACTACACCTATTTCTAGCATGAAGGTATTGTTTCGGTGGAAGGGAAGGGCCGGCTCATTTTCATGTAAGGCGACTATCTTAGTCCTCAGGAGTAGCAACAAATCTGTGATTGACTTCAATTATGTCCGAAGTTTTATATGAAGTTGCTTATAGATGGCCATGGCCGGAAGTGGTCACCTTGCCAAATGATCTGCATTGCTACTTTCATCTTATAAAAATATACTGCAGCCCCCTTAGTTTAGATCGATACTTAATAGTTCAGACAATGAATAATAGATGGCGCAAAAATAAATAAATGCCAGCATCGCCCGCCAAAAAATTAAGTTTACTAGCGCCTATAGATGTTTACATCAAAAAAGGAAATGAAAAGTCTTGAGCTGTTTACATCCTACCTATACATATATACTGAAACTAACAATAACGTGCCTTTGTTCCCAGGTGGGAGAAAGACGTAGGCCAGGTGGTGGAAGCAGCAGTCAGAGGAGCTGGCGGCATCAGCGCTGCTCGAGCCCGTCTGCATGCAGCACTTCTGGCGTTGCACGATCCACCAAGAGTACCCAACAGAGGCCCTTCGCTCCCCTACTGTGGGCCGGGAGTCCGCCCGGGAGATGTGACAATGATGCCTAAGACCACTGAAATGTCGCTCTTGGTATGTTTTAGATTTAAAGTATTTTTCTCTTTGGCTAATAAAATGTGTACCATTTTATTAAATGTTCGAATATTTAAATTAACTTAGAAATGTCTTTCGTAAACTTTTTTGTTTTAGAGTTTTGGTCTTATTTCGTTTTATTAGATTTCGAGTCACTTTGATGCGTAGTTTGGCACGTATAATCTAATGGGTATGTTTAGGCTACTGTTCGAACGAATGTGTATATAAATTACTTGATATCTGGTAAAATGTGCATGGAAATAAGTACTGTATACAAAAAACCTAAATCTTCTATCTTCTCGTGCTTATAATGAGCCCCAGAAACTTTATAATTATTTTCTTCCATTCCCGAACGTGTCACGACAAAATAATATCATGTAGAAAAAAGTAGTGTTTAAATTAATATTGCGAGTGAATGTATTCTTTGAGAATTGTAGTTTAATTATTGCCCAAAATACTTAACAAAACGTTATATACTTTTAGTCTTTCCAGGCGATTGCATGATTCTACGGTTTACGTTAAGTCTTTTTATGACTTTCTAAGACCGTAGGACGTTCTTTTTCACTGACGGTCATTTCTTCTTTCATCTGTAATGCGTAATTTTAGTTTGACAAATATTTACTTACATTTAAAATAAATATCAATATTAAATTAACATACTTTATTATTGAAACTGTATTCTCATTTAATGCTATACGAACAACATACAAGTTAAAGGATTCTTTGAATTAGGCGATGTTTAATTTAGATGCTATGAAAAATTTATTAGTAACACTCTATTACTTTCTTACTCTGTGGTAAGAAATACAATATTATGTATGGAACGTGTTCGATGTACTCGTTTGGAACGATACGGTTTCATATATTGAAATATTATATCGTAATATGTAATATCCGTGTGCGACAAAGACTCTGGTGCTCCTTTCCCTTGTGTGTAAGGAATTTGGCTTAAGGGCTTCAGAATTAAACGAATGAAAGTTAGTCTCATCATTTTCGTCCGCGTGTTTGTATTTTTACTTTTGCAGGGTACTAAAATATTGTTAGATTTGATTGAAATATTATTAGATGATAAACCTCACCTCCTTGGTTAAGGACTGTCTTTACATGAAAGTTGCACAAGAAACAGTTCATCCGTTTTTTCAATTTCCTCGTACATGTTTTTTATCAGACTGAAGTAACAAACGAGCATGCAGGTCACCTAAAGGTAAGAGGCCACTGCGTGAAGGCGATCACAGATGCGTTGCTGTTCCGAGGACTAAGATGATCGCCTCAAATACAATTGAGCTGGTAACCACATCCTAATTCTTGCGTTTCAGTAAAACGCAAGAACTTCACGCTAGAAATAGGTGTGGCGTTGGTTCCACCACCTTGAAAATATGCCTGATGATGTAACTATTTTAAAACCATTATAAAAATATAAACTTAACGAGATATTGACAATTATATTGAAATTATGAACGGACACTTTACTTCAGAGATTATAATGATAATAACATTCATAATATCGTAGAAAATGTGTGTTACAAAATTTCTTTCCAGTAAAAAATAAGACCGAAAATATAAAGTGAAAGTAGATCAAAGAAATCAAAATGATATTTGTCGTGGAAAAAACCACACAAAGAAACATTGAATTCGTGATTATTTTGTACTTGTGTACGTACTTGATTTTTAATTGATGTATGCGACGCCGCGCCGGCGCCATACACACTCTAATGCCAGACTCAATGTAAAAGTTACTTTTGTTCTATATTTATAATATACTGATAATATGTAAATGTAGTATAATTGATAATTTGTTGTCATTTCTATTATTGCATAATCCTGCGGTTTAATATGTAGATTTTATATTGATCTACAAAGTTAAGTGACGTTGGATATGGACGGGGATTAGTTAGGTGACCGCTAGTGGTAAATTCTATTACATCTATTTCTAGCGTGAAGCAATTCTTGCGTTTCGGTGGAAGGATGTGGTTGCTGGCTCACTTTTATATGAGGCGACCATCTAGTTCTCGGGAATAGCAACGCATCTGTGATGATTTCATATAGAACCCCTGTTCTATGAGAAGTTGCTTATAAATGTCCATGGGCGGCAGGAACCACTCACCATCAGGTGGGCTGCTTGCTCGTTAGCTACTTCATATTTAAAAAAAAAGTTGCTTACAGATGTCCATGGGCGGCAGTAACTACTTACCATCAGGTGGATTATATGTTCGTTTGCTGCTTCAATCTGATAAAAAAAAAAACGTAAGCTTTCTGTCCGAAACGTTATCACTAAAAAGCTTTTAAGTCTTATCGGAAGCCTGAACAGGTCACAACGGTGTAGTTACCCAGAGCTTATTTAATTGTAGAGAAAGAACAGAGGCCAGCAGTGCGACATACAAATAGTTGCAGCCAGTTGTATAAGATTGCAAATTTTAGCTAAGTAGGTACATTCCACTAACCATAGAGAATAGAGTTAACCATAAACAATGGATTTACCTATCTTGTTACGAAATATATGTTGCAATTTCAAGCTAGATGAGTTACGGAAAACTGTGATAACATCTCTTTAAATTAGGTTAATCAAGATTTTTACTAATTGCCCATTATTTCGCTTTGTAATTGCAAGGCCTTTAAGAGATTAGATACTTTTACGTTCGAGTGGTTTTAGAGGTCGTAGGAAATGGTGTTCAGCAACATCATCTTTATCTTCTATTTCTGAGCACAAAAAGCCCAATAGTCTCTTATCCACTTAACTTGTAAATCGTTTCAAATCTACAAAAACCTCGGGACTATGCACGCTTCTATTTCAGGTCTTAAAAGGTCACAAGTTGTAGAGAAGAGAATTTTGTTAAATTTATCTCTCAAAAGGTATATGTATTTATAAAAATGTAATGGTAATATGTATTTATGTTTTCCTTTGTTCTATTTCGGGTCTTAAAATCAACATTGCATAGTTAGGTCGGAAATGGGCGGATTGCGTGTTTGTTTATCATTATTATAGTCTAAAGCCATAAAGCCATTTGATAATGCATTATAAAAATCTATATTTGCTGGTTCTCGTTAGCATCTATTTAGATATGTCAAAATCACGTTATTGACAATCAAAGACTGTAACTACAATGTAATCTTGAGAGCACTTGATCAATTACGTGCAGTTAAATAAGCACTCGATTGCAAACTTTTTGTTAATCCATTGCCGTTCATTGTGGACCGACTTTAAAGTTATCTTGACATTTAAGCGCCACTATACAATTTTATTGTGTCAGTAACGAATATCGGTTTATTGATTTTGTTAAATGAAAAATAGGTGTAATGCAACATAATGAAAATGTCTGAATAAGTCTAAGATTATTAAGCGTGTTAGACGCCGTTACATCAGCTGAATGTTTACATTGATACAATGTGAATAGAAAAAACTTTATAATGATCACGAATGCAGCAACTTGCCATCATAAGCGGGCGGCAAGTGATCTCACATTATGTTAGTCGTTAATCGTGCCAATGCGAATAAAAAAACTAAACTTTTTTAATCAGACTGAAATAGCAAACGAGCATGCAGTCCACTTGATGGTAAGTGGTCATACCACCCATGGACATCTGTTAGCAACCTTATACAGAACAAGTGTTCTATCTGAAGTCGATCACAGCGTTGCTAGAAATAGGTGCGGCGGTGGTACCTCCCCGATCGAACTACCCTGGTTCTACCACCTGATAAACTTACTAATATTATTAATGCTAAAGTTTGTGAGGATGTATAAGTTTTTCTGTTGACGACCCGTGTGGCGGAGCGGTCACCATACCGGTCTGACGCAGTGGGTTCCGGGTTCGATCCCCGGCCAGACATCTGAATGATGAATTTAGATTTCAGTTCTGGGTCTGGGTGTGTTCCATGGTACTAGGATGGGGCTACGAGTGTAGTAAGCGTTATTTATTTGTTACTCTTTCACGCAAAAACTACTAGTCGGATTTCGCCAAAACTTGGCAAACAGATATGTGATAGCCTAAATTAATACATAGGATATTCATTGTTGTGGTAAACGGACAGCGAATAAACTATAAACTATAAACAATAAACTAGTCCTTACATACAATTAAAATTAAAGTATCAAGTTTGCGCATTGCACATATTTACAAAAAAAATATTGTCTGTCTGAGTCTAATATAATAGCTATAGTTTTCGGAATTTTTGTTTGTCTGTGTTTAAAATAACATTGGGCCAAAACTACTGCATTAATAAATAATTCAATATATTTATAGTATTTTTATATACAGCTCAAGTCTCTAACAATTATTTATTATAAAATTTACACGAAAATTAAAATGCGTTATAGCGTGATGTTAAAAAATAAAAACTACTTTGTTTGTTCCGGTGCTAAGAGTTGTAATCTCCACAATGTTTTTGTACTACAGATAGTGATCTAAACGAACTAGATACAGGCCTCGTTCATAAATTATAAAAATAAAAATGCAAAAATATACAAAACCCCTGCACGTTAAAGTTATTAAAATGTTGATATAAATGAACTCGACATTAAAATCAACGTAAATGTAGTAATTAGAAAGGACTTAGTAACTTTTACTTTTCGCCATAATATTTGCATGTAAACGTTTTAATTCAAAACAGACATCGTTGTGCTGCTATAAATTATTTTAGCTTGAAAATGATATGACTATAGAAAGCGCTATGTCCGCAACCAGCTTGCTCTAGCGAAGACTGTAAAACTTGGAATCCATCTAATCTTACCCATAGTCCAATAACTATAACCAAAAACCCGGTGAATCTGTAAAAGCCAATATGGCCAACAGTAACTACACATTTCGGAAAAAAAAGCAGTGGCACAGTAATGAGCTGACGACGAAGCAGACTATAACTAAATTATTATGAACATCATATTTTGCTATGTATATATCGCAGTATATATCGCTGAGTAAACAATCCACGAAGAGGCAACTTTCTAATCTTTACGATGTAGCTATACAATTTGTTGCAATTTTAGATGCAATACCTGTCATTAATGAGAATTGTGACAAAATGTTATCCTGTTCACACGCGAAGCAAATTTGCAAGTCTGATGGTACATGGATTGTGATTTAATTCAATTTATCACAGTGAAGCGCATCTATCAATTTAAAGCTGTAGTCGATAATGATAAATTTGTAAGCCCGAGGGGCAATAAGGCTGCCTACATACAAGACGTTCGTACAGCGCGTTTTATTATCGCTTTGATGACTCGTGTGACCCGCGGCGACCATACCAGTCTGACTGATCTCCGGCTACACATACATCTGAATGATGAGTTAAGATTTCTGGGTGTGGGTGTCAGTGTATATCCATGGCACCCGACACAGGAGAAAATCCTAGTGTGACCCTATGAGTATAGAAAGCACTATAACCGCTTATTATTTTATTGATAAATGGCAAATGTAATATGAAAATCTAAATAAGCCGGACAATTTGAATTGTAAGTTTAAAGCCTTGAATACAATATATTTTAAGCAAATTGTAGTACCACTACGTAATTCATTTTATCTATGTCGCAATTTAAGCTGTTTCAGAAAAAAGATTATGTATTAAATTTCTATAAGAGCGAATACCTGTGAGCTCTTACGCGTACCTTAAAGTACGTATATTATAAAAAAAATATTAAACAACATGTACCTTTGTTAACAATTTTACTTCATATGAAAAAAAAGAATCCAGCGTTATTTGAAGATTACTTGCTTACAAATACATCATAAACGCTTCATCAGAAAACAGCCTTAATACGGATTTCATTCATAGTTATTTATATACAGTGTTCTAATGCTCAATTATGAAAACTAAAAGGTTTTATTATTGTAATTTTATGTACATAATAGTTGCGATGTGCATTATTTTTGTAATTTTATCAATTTGCTTACGCGTGGGCTGTTATTGCGATTTCGTACAATGTACCGTTATATTCCTCGCAATTCTTGTTTGTACAGTGCCATCTAGTGGCATTGTACTTATAAATAATCGTTCCAAATACATACAAAAAAATCTTTTAGGTAAAAAACCTTACGAACAAAATCGAGGATATATTAAGTGATTAAAAATAAAAATAACAAATTTAATTGATTCTTTATAGGATTTTTGTAAATTTTAAGAATGAACAATATTACATCGTTAAGTTTCTTTGTTTTACGTTTGATTTTAATATTTTATATTGAATTAAGTAAAATAGTTTCATTAACTTACGTGTTTTTTTTGTAATTTCCATATATGAATCCACCATATATATATATCTGTAAATGATTGTAATAAATTTCGGATAACTTCAATAAACATGAAATACGCCATCTTGTTCCCGCCAAACATGACCACAGTTAACAAATAATTCGTAACCAGTGTTGCCAACTCGGTCAGTGCTGCGGGCGAACGTGAGGCTTATTTAAATAGCGTTTAATTTAAATATGTATTACCGATATTTGTTATTCTGGGCCACTTGAAGTGACTCATCTTCGTATCGCCACGTACATTTAGGGGTATTTAGGTCTGGGTCAATTTTCACAGATGAAAAAGTTGATGGGAAACAGATTAAAAAATAAAAATGCAGATGTCATTCTGCCGAAAGAGTTACAACATTGCAGAGAAGTAAATAATAGCATAAATATACTGGTATCTATATTTCATATTGATGCATAATCTGAGGTCTTAAACGCTTGACTAAAGACTAATATTATCGCGTAATTGATACATTTTAATATGTAATGGGTTCTCACGAATTCACGATATGCGGTTTTAAATTTCTTTCATTACATTTTAACAAGCTCTAGTGGTAGATTAACCTGTCTATCCTACGTCCAGTTCGTTTTCTTTTTTATGTTCTATATCAAGACAAACACTATCTGTTTCCTTACTTAGCAAACTTTCATTATTTATGAGTTTCATAAGCTAAGGGTTGTATTCCACATTTGTGTTAACTTAAAACCGTCTTCTCTGTTAAAATGTTTGTGGATGTTTTTGAATTTCTATTGTTTTTATTATTTATCATCGATAGTAATGATCTTTAGTGGAAGTCACCTGAGTTTTATACAATTCGATCCGGTAACAATAAATTATAGATGTTTGTCTAAAAATATTGTTATATTTAAAATCCTAAAATTTAAGTTTTTAGTTTATTCAACAACTCAGTAATACGCGTGATATGAAAGATAAGTGAAAACGAAAAAAAACATATCTAACAATATTTATTCAAAACGATTTAAGACCAATTTTATTTATCTGGCACTATTATTTAGACGTCAGGACTTATTCATAGATTTCAGGTCTTATTTAACTTGGGGACAAACCACATTCGTTATATGTGTCTTCTAAGAGTAATTACAGCTATATTTATTAATACAATTTAGGACATAAAATTTGATAAGTAATCCAATTAGTCAGTAAACCAATTTTAAACGAACGAAGCAATAATTCACTATTTAATATCATATGACATGACTCATAGAAGTTGAGTATGATTTAATAAAAGTAGATAATTTGTCATGCTTAATGATCGCTTTAATTCGTAATTTATATAGCATTAAATTATTTATTTCGACATTTAATAAATTGACAAATGTAAGTTAAGTGAGTTTATTATCGCGATTTATTTTAACTACAGCGTCTTATTTGCGCGTGCAATTTTGATGTGAACAAACAAATAAATATTTTAAAACTTTAGAATGCCATTTCAATGTAAATGAAACATCTCTGAGACTTTGTGAGATTTCAATGTTATTTATTTTTGACGACTATAACGCCACACCTATTTCCCTTTTTTGTTGTATAGGGTTGTGTTAAAAGCAAATGGTAAAGCAAATAAGTATTCCGTTTATTCTTATTTATATAATTTAAATATATGTTAGTTCAGTATAGGCCTAGTACGTAGTATACAATACATAATCCAGAAGTCGGCGCTCAACATGCTTCCTACGAGTCAGAACCTAAGCAAACTTTTATAAAACTTCATTTGAATATCCTTTCCAATAAAAAACTAATCTAAATTGTCAGAACTAACATTGTCAGAAGTGGACCGAAAAATTGATTCACCCAGTCGAAAGTTCTGAGGTAACAAATATAAAAAAATACAGTCGAATTGAGAATCTACTGCTTTTTTTAAGATGTTTTAAATGATGAGGTCCAATTCGAAGAAAATGTCTCCCTAATTAATGGAACTCTCCTAGCTTAGTCATCAGAGGATTTGGTCTCTGATCTCTTGCCTCGTTATACAAAATTGGTAACAGTATTTGTGACTTAGATATTTATACATGCCTCCTTATTTCCTACCTGTATTATCTATATGAAAAAAAAACTTAGAAGAATTAATACCAATTTTTGTCAGTGCAGTCTACAATATGTCATAGTAAACCGTACTAACAAAACGAAGACATACCAACAAAATCTCAACTCAACGACATTACCCACTAAACCCAAATTAAACCAAAAACAAAACAAGCACGTGAGTGCGAAATTTAGCACCAATTGGTCATTGTCATCCATCAAACGATTTTGCACCTTATCACTTGGGAATACGTGCGGCAGAGGACGCATGTGTGTTCGTGGGGTGATATGCAAAACTGTTGCCAAAGCGCTCTTGAACTACATTCACTTGTGTTGGAAACGTAAGTATTGGTAGTTGGCAAATACCCCCAGGTTGGTTAGGAAGATTATTGACAGATTAGGGCAGCGGTCGACAACATTTAACGAGCCGTTTGATCAGGATGATCATTGATGATGATTATTGATGGTAGATTAGGGCGGTCGTCAACATTTTTCATCAGGTGCATCAGGTAATGGTCGGCTGCATACATAATACGTCGGTGACAAAAAAGGGTGTCAAGAAATTGAAAATTGTATTGAAAAAATTAAATTAAATCTTTGAAATTTTCAGCGCTAAAAGTCTGTCATAAATATCTAAATAGTATCTGAAAGTATTTTTAGCAAAAACTAAAGACTTAGATGATAAAAACCTCATACATCGAACTGTAGACAACACGCATATTTAGCCGAATACCAAATACTCGTCGGCCAAATGTTCGGCAAAACTATACTCGTATGTTCACAGGTGAAAAATTGAGACTCGTCTCATTGTAAGCGGTACATACAGCGTCAGGAAGCGTTGTTTTTTATTTGCGACAATGCGAATATTGTTACACCAAAAATTGCAAATTTCCTGTGAATGTGAATAGTTCAAATAAAACAAAAAGAGCGTAACAACGAATATTTTAGATTGAAATTGGGAGGTGAAGGTTAACAATATAGTTTTATAACATTTTTTATATATACTGATGATGTACCATATATGATACATCATCAGTATATATAAAAATGTTTTTATCATAGTATACGATGATAAAACCATTTTTTTACGAGGGTGTTTGTCAAAATAACGCGAATCATTCGGATGAATACCGAATATTGAAAAAGGTGGTCGAATATGCCGAATACCGAATATTTACCAAATATTCGTGGCATCTCTACATTAACGTCTAAATTCTAAACTAACAAATAAACTCAATACTTAAACGCCGATAATATTACAAATTGTATTAATAATCGTAAATCCGTGAAACTTTGTATCTAAATGTCAAGCTAGCCATTCATTAATTATGAGTGGGTACTCTTTGATCTTTTATTGCTATGTACCTGTGTAACTCGTAATTCAGGCCAACGTTTATAGTTACAGATGATAGGTAAATAACTGGTAGACTGGCGAATTTGTAAGCAACTAGTCCAGATATGATGAAACTTTATGTATGTTAAATTTATGTGTGTGTGAGTATGGGTGTTAAGGTATCGGAATTTAGTAAGGGTAGAGATTCGAATATGTAATAACAATAAACTCTTTCTACGCTCATATCCCCACACTAGGATTTTCTCCTGTGTTGTGGGTGCCATGGACACACAAAAAGTCGAATATACAATCACCTAGACCCAGAATTCAGATTCAGAATCATTCAGATGTCTGTCTGACCGGGTATAGAACCCGGAACTCTCTGCGTGACAGACCGGTATGGTGACCGCTTTGCCATGCGGTCACCATACCGGTCGTTATGTTGATAACTATTTTGGTTATTTCTTAATAATAAAAGCAAAAGAAACAATATGGATTATAAATAAAATAATTCTTTGTCAAAATCTGCGTTAAAATTGTCAAATCTCTTTCCGAATATAGAACTAATAATAAATACCTTTATTATGGGAATTTATATATGTAGTTTTAATTTAATAAAGATTCTACTGCTTTTCATTTTTTAATACTTGTGGACATATAATTTGCGGAAATAATTTTATATAACCATATTTTCCTATTACCATTTTCATTATAAAATCTATTAAGTACGAGTATTATCTATTATTTAGTATTTTGATTAAAACACACGAATTTGGAAATCACGTTATCGATTCTCGTACTAAACTTAGTAGGTACTTAGTACCTAGTTCCGGCCTTTACATTACCTGGATTGAACTTTACAAAACAGTTGAGAATCTATGATTTAATCTGCCAGCCAATAATTATGCTGGACCTTAATTAAGTTATCGTATCCAATCCAATTAGCCGTAATGCCAATTGCTATCATCTGAGATTTATCAGCACTGAGAAAATTATTAGTACTGCGTTTATTTAATACTATTGAATCGCTTTAATAGCAGTAGGTACTAGTCTAGTACTAGTTATAATGCAATATGTATTATTAAAAACGTAACTACATAATATATTTTTGAAGTAATACTTCTTTTGGCGCGTTGGGAAATATGACGAAGGACCGTCACGAAAAACCGACACCCTGAAGTTAGCTATACTCAACATTTTAATTTAATTTTTATTTTATTTATTTGTAATAAAAAAAATGTCAATTTCTTATTATATTATGTAGAAATATTTTTTGTGATATTTAAATAAACTTTATTTAATTAGATAATGCGTAAGATAAAACTTTCAATGTATTAAATTTTTTTATTGTTCGTGTCGTTTTTCTACAAACGTAGAATAAGGGGAAAGATATATTTAAAAAAAGATTTTTATCTCGTTATATGCCAAAAAAAGTATAACTTCTAACGCGTGCACATAAGTACACATTGATGTAGTAAACGAGTATGCAGTCCACCTGATGGTAAGTGACCACTGCCATCCACCACATTCTTCAAACCAGTGTTCCCAACCTGTAGCCAGCAATTATCGTATGACAGCCGTTAAAATATCGTATTTTGCATCGAAATTATTGTACAAGTACCAACAAGTACAATTACAACGATGGTACTTCTAAAATTGGATTTCATTTTTTTTGTTTTGCTTCTTTAAACTCCAAATTTTTCACCGTCTTCCCTTTGGCGTCCAAAAACAAGTGTTCTCACCAGAACATAACTCTTATAAACTCAGCCAAATGCGAGTCAGACTCGCGCACAAAGAGTTCCGTACCATAACCATTCCGTACCATACCTATTTATAAAAAAATTAAAAAAAAACATGTTAATTTTATGGGAGCCACCGTTAAATATTTATTTCATTCGCATTTTAGTTTTTGTTGTTGTAGCGGCAATGGATGTACATCATCTGTGAAAATTTCAACTGGCTAGCAATCACGGTTAATGAGATACAGCCTGGTGACAGAAACGGACAGACGCACAGACGGACAGCGAAGTCTTAGTAATAGGGTTCCGATTTACCCTTTGTGTACGGAACTCTAAAAATGTATGATGTATTTACTATTGTGTATGATTTCATGAATACACAGTAATCAGTAGTACCTACTTTTTGTTCCAATGTCTAATTTGTAAAATTTGTAAATATTAACATGTATATTTATAAACATGTATTTAGCAACGGTACACACCTTCTGCAAATATATTAAGTTGATTAATTACCGCGAATAATTGTTATGTGGCCATTTCTATTAAGGAATAGATAAAGCAAATTATGCTCTATTTGGCTTCAATAGACAATTAATAGCTCCTAATAGCTTTTTCGGCCTTTGTTCAGCATGAACAATGTAGGTCGAAGAATGTATTAATGTATTAAAATGTGATTTTTATTATGTGTGATGTTTTTCAATAGGGTCTTGCAACAAATATTTATTATTTATGTTAAGTATGTAACATATCTGTATAACATATATAATATATCGTTGAAAACGATAGACACCGAACTCAAATATCGGCAATTTGAGGCAAAATTATTATACGTTTTTTATAGTCTCTTTATTTATTTATAATCTCTTATTTTTTTCCTTTATCACTGCTCTGCTCTGCTCTTTAAAATCTTGTCAACGTTAACTTGTCTATAATTTGGTTATTAGTATTATATTACTGAATTCTGTTGTTTGTGCCACAATTATTGTATGTTTCCCTAATGTAAATAAATTAATTAATTGATTAAATTTCGAAATAATTTCTTATAACGTAATCTGTTTTCTAGCAAATCAAAAAAGTGATGTATTCTCGCAAATGTACTAATATAAACGGTACGTCACTTATATAATCTTTGCTATAAGAAACTGGCCAAAATACAATCAATTTTCCTTCGCACAAAATGCAAATTACGACTTAGGTCCCTTTTATTGTCTCTGTGCGATATGTCTATATATTTACGTTTGATTTTGTTTCCATTTAAATTTTAAACACTTAATATGGTTTGCTGGAGCTAAGGCAGGCCGCCCCTTCGCTATGAGCTTGAGCATAGCTTCAGCAATAAAATTGTTCAGTAATTTATGGTTTTTAGATATATACATATTTGATTTTACTAGTAGAAACCTTAAAGAATACAAGGAATTTGTAAAATATTCCTAATAATATTTTTTCAAATATATTTTTTACTTAAGCCTAACAATAAGGTAGATGGGCTACCTGATGGTAAATCACCGTCGCCTATGGACATATGCAACTCCAGGGGAGTCGCCAATACACCGCCGGCTTAAATTATTAATAAAGCATTACGGTTTAATACATCCAAAATATTATCAGAACCGACAACCCTACTAAACGCCTAACCCTCTAGCATTGGGTGTTGAGATAAACATTTTAATGGCATTATTTATTGGCCAATTAAAGTTTCCTTGGGGCAGAAGTGATAAATAAAGTTTTATTGAACCATTGAAATAACAAATGAACAAAGTTTACAAAGAAATGTTCGATGAAATTGTGGTTAGTTCATAATAATCATTAAAATATTTAAATTTCAAGCTATCATAAACACCGTTAGATTACCAAGGGCCTAAGGCCCTTATTTCTGTCACGCGGGTCTTTGCTTACGCGCCCTACTCACCTGTGTGAATAACCTCGCTGCAATCTCGCCGTGACTAGTATTTTTTAGAAAAATCTATGAAATAATAGCATGCAAGTGGTAGTTAAACATGCGGTCCACATCCGCATGCGTACACGAACCCGCGTGATAAGAAAAATGCCTTAAATCCTGTTTATTATGGGACGTTATCACTCGTGTTCTGCAGAGGAATAATAATGGGTAGATGATGATAGTGATTAATTTAATTAAAGTAACATAGAACATTTTTAATTATATCCCATTATTCGATATCATTTTGTAGTACTATGAATATTCTTCGACCGGAGAGATGCAAGCGCTATTACGAGTATTTTTAACGTGAAGCAATTCTTGCGTTTCGGTGGAAGGATGTCATCGCTGGCCAACTTATATGGCGGCTTAATTCTCTGGAGTAGCAACGTATCTGTGATTGACTCCAGAAAAAAAACATTTGATTTTAATGTTCCCAGATATCTATACATGTCAGTTATTAAATGGCATCACGTCCGCATGCTCGTTTGCTTCTTACATATAAAAAAGTGTATGTGTATTTATGAACACACAATAGTAGTTGTACATCTTTGACGTAATAAGATAAAAATATTTAAAAAAAATATATCTTTCGCCTTATTTTACGTTTGTAGAAAAAAATACACTAATAGAAAAAAAGTTATTTAATACATTGAAAGTTTTATTATAACGCATTACCTAGTTATATAAAGTTTATTTAAATATTACAAAAAATATTTCCACATAATTAAAGAAATAAACATTTTTTTTATTTATTATAACAAATAAAAATAAAACTAAAATGTTGACTATAGCTAACTTCAGGGCGTCGGTTTTTCTTCACGATGTGCGCGCACATCGTAAAAAATTACTCTAATCATTTTTCCCTAACGCGCCAAAAGAAGTATAACTTCATAAATACAGGTCATCATCATTTAAAGTGCAGGTCTGAAGTCGTACAGTGATAGTGTTAATGATTTTAATGGAATCGTTGAAGTTAATTGATATTGTTTCTTTATAAATGGACTTCAATTTGTTAATCAATGTGTTATTAATGAGAGTTAGATATGCTGTTTCTGTTTCTTTACATATTGACCACCCGCATAGTGTCTGACTCGCATTAACTTTTGGGTTCAATCCTGAAACCATCTTCAAATATTAAAATTGGATATTTGGTCTGGTTTTTGTGACGACTTCAGAGTTTTTCTTGAACTAGCAGGTCAATAGTGCAAATTCGCGCTTTCACGCTCATACAGTCAGCCATACATCATAAATCATTTTCGAAATTATTTGCGATTTAGAAATCGTTTTTGTAAACTATCCATCCATTCGTCAGCGTTTTGAGAAGGAGTGCTTGACATGGGTTTTTTTTTATAAATATGAAGTAGCAAACGAGCAAGCAGCCCACCTGATGGTAAGTGATTACTGCCGCCCATGGACA
>DWNE01001464.1:0-21968 GCA_018249875.1 Cecropterus toxeus | reverse complement strand
TATAAATATATATTGATATTTTAACAATAATATTGCATTTTATAACTAAAACACCTTAAATTATTCTAAAACAATCTAAACAGACACTCCAGATCAGTTTATTACACATTTTATTCGTACAAACATAAAAAAAATAAAGGCGAATTGAGAACCTCCTTCTTTTTAAAGTCGGTTAATGACAATAAAAATAACATAAATTTGAACTTTATGTAATATCTTGCCCAATTTTGAAAAATTGATTATAAATATATATTGATATTTTAACAATAATATTGCATTTTATAACTAAAACACCTTAAATTATTCTAAAACAATCTGAACAGACACTCCAGACCAGTTTATTACACATTTTATTCGTACAAACAACCCGACAATTCCTTACGTAACAATTGAACGAGCCATCTTATTAACATAGAACATGACTCATCAAAGAAACATTCATAAATCATCGAGATAATGCGATGCATGTAATGTCCGAAGAAATTTTAAAATCACAAACAAGTTTATCTCTGACTTTTAAAAATGTATCTGTCGTCTTCGCTATCTTTTACGTAAACTTGACGTAGATAGTAACGATAACGTTATCTTTACGTAATTTATAATAATGAGCGTAAAACAATGATAACAATTTGTCATTACAGCTTTTGTCTGGTTGCGTTTACCATTAGTCAGAAGATTGGCATCCGAATGATTTCAAGGACTCTATTACGAGCTTCCAAAGCTACTGTTCGGAGCGAGCTTTCACTTACATTCTAATGGGGTTAATTTTTCATATTAATCTATATCTATGCATTGGCGTTAAGAAGCAAGGAACGTAGACGTTATTAAGTAAAATAATTATGACTCAACTAAGAGTAACATTATAAGTAACACGTGTAGGTAATTAGGTATTAGGTAGTAACTACATTTTTTTTTCCGAAAATGTAGCAAAAAAAAGAAACATTGATGAGTAAGAAGACTATACAGTAAGATTAGATTATACCTAGCCTTGTAGAAGGTAGCAATATTCAGCACTAATTGTGCTCTCCTTCGATGGGTGTGATAAGGCAGGGACTCTCAGGTGAGGCGTACCAATTTAGTGCGCAGGGGTAAAAACACACTTACTATCAAACTTATATACGACTCCAATGACATTATTTTTACATAATTCTTTGAATAAGTTTTTTTTTATTTTATTTCATTTTCATTTTTTTTTTCTCTGAGGGGGCTAGTCATTTTCTGTATCTGATTAATGTTGCATCATAAGAAAGCGATATCATACGGCAATACTACAACTCAAATCTTCCTAACTATAAAATTTATGTTTCGATTGCTAATTTCATTTCGGTTACGATCTTACATACAATACGAAACATACAAGATTAAAATGAAAAATCTGATATTCGCGCTGACCCCACGTTGGAAAAAATGAAAAACACAAGCATTAATAACGCCACACAGGGACGACTCCCATCTTTTTTTAGATTGATAACAGATATAAGTGCGTTACAGTACCATTTACAATGACAATAAGTCTCGGTAATACTGTTAGGCACCCCGCACTTCTTACTTTAGAAGTGGTACTGTAAAAATAAACTTCTAGCACCGCAGGGCTTTATTTACGGATATTCCTTTTCAGTTTATTCTAACGAGAGTTTTCTCGTTATCGCAGGCGATAAAAGATAAACTGAATGTAAGGACAGATAAACTAAGATCAAGAGCGAACACTACGAATAATAAAATATGTAGGAGCAAACTAGAGGCATACACCCAATTAGGACGAGTTCCACAGTTTCGCGATTAACTTGCAAATGAGTATTTACGTGATAAAGGAGCTGTCGGATAAATTTCACGAGGCTGCCCGTCGCTTGTTAAACCACTTATTTAGCAGTATCCGCCCGATAATTTCTTTATGGGCTGGATAGATACCCGTAGCAGAAGTTGTGAAACGACTGCTAAATATAAATAACCAGTAAATAATAATCAACCACACTTTTAATTTCACTTAGGTGTGCGTGATCACTTAGTATCTACCTGATAAAACAGTTATTTCTATACTTACGTACAAAATAACACTGATTATATATAGTAAACATACACACATTACATACATATATCCATTACTTGTTAAATATAAAACTAAACCAATATAGGTATATTGTTTTTTAAATCTTAATTATTACATGTCTTTTTTGTGGGTGCCATTGTCACACAACAACATGCACAACCTGACTCAGTACAGATACTAAGATGCATCATATCCATGTTTTTTACGTGTTTAACCAGAGATCTAACATTTAACTGAACCAAAGGAAGCAGCTATTCGTTTTTACTCATTACAATTTAGGCCGTAGTATGACAATTAGTGCAAGTGCTTGCAAACATTTTTTAACATTCATGAAGGAGTAAGTACCTATTGCCGTAGCTAAAATCTCAAACGCTATCTTTCTTGTCTTCTTACAAAGATATCGAAGGACAAATTTCTAGCTGGAATCCATGTTATAGCAATGCAGAAAGCCTACATGTAAAACCGCCGTGTTTAGTATTTTCCTTTTATATAAATCCAACGATAGACCTTTCGTTCAAGTGCCAATTACAAGTGTTATTAAGTAGGAGTTAACATGATGTTACTTATCGGTGTTCAAAGCAATGAACTTTACATTGTGGTTGTAAATTCTGCAACATTTACAACTCGATATCACGTTTCAAAACTTAACCTTTCCCATGTAAAAGGGGTCGGTTTGTACAGCATCTGCTCATTAATAAATAATGGCAAATGATTCAACAATATCGCCAACAAAAGCTCGGCCGAAATCCGAACGGCCGCTTCACAACACAAATTAGATTCGCATTAATGAAACGTGGGTCGGGACGGCGACTAATCTAATAGCCCCCGTACAATGGCGCAAAAAGGACTTTAAAACGTGGAAAAATAGTTTCAGAGTTTAACGGCAATTATACAAAACGAACGCTATCAAAGTCGGGAATGGCATGAAATAAAACCGGTCACGTAGCATTCGGCTCCCGGAGGACCGCTCGACCAAAGTTTGGAAACGATGCACCTGTGTTATTAACGCATCACACGCCTTTGTTCTCGTACAATAGAGCCAAATTGCAACTCGAATTTCTCGCATTTGAAAAAAACGGTCATGTATCGCAGGTAAAACCTTTTTCTACAAACGCCTAACAACAAAACGCAAAGCAGAATTGCATTATCAACCTGACCAATGCACCCGCAACGGAATTGATAGATTGAAACAAACCAGTAACATATACGCAAATTCGTGGAGTTTATTTTCTCGTTTGTATATTTTAATATAATTTTTTGATTTCAGGTACTAAGGAGGAAAAACGCGGAGAGCTGAAGTGTGTCTGAAGCAGTTTTAATGCAAACCTCAGACCGCTACGAATAATATAAATAAGCTGCGCTGGGAATAAGGACATTGCGCGGATAAATAAAAGGAAACATTATCTATTTATTTATGGTTACATTTCCGAGTACTATGTAGGCGATGGAATCCGTAACGACGTAAACATAAATTAATGAATCTTCCGCCTACACAACTCTAAAATTGGCAAAGTAATATCGCAATTGTTCAGATACTTTAGACGGTTGGTTATCATATGTCGTATAAACTTATTTAAATATAATAAATCACTTGAAAATGAGACATGGAACAAATGTTTGCAACAAAGTGGAGTAGAAGATAGCCAGAGACGGCCAAACTCAGAGGATTGACGACATTAATGAAATTTATTATTTGAAGTCAAAGATAAAATTCACTTCAGACACTCGACTGGATTAACTATGTACTTCATAACACAATACATACTCGTATGTGGCCTTAGGAGAACTTTAGATTATAAGTATATAATTGTGAGTGCAAATAATTTAAGGTTATAGCAAAGTTCATTAGCATTATTGATGAGACCAGTCAATAAAACATAAGAACGACATTTTATGCCAAAAATTGTTATAAGTTTTTTAGAGCGCAAGCATCTTGGACACAACTTTGGATGTCCAAAATTTAGTATTTGAATGGGGTTATTTATTATATGTGATAAAACATTCCATTTTATTATCCAGTTGGACAACTACCACAATTAATAGATAGAGGATATAAAAATCGTATTAGAATAGCGTGAATAGTAATGGCCGGTTTATAGCGGCCATAAAGACACAACAAGCTATGTCACACCGTCACACTTAGCAGTCGGGACGACACTAATCTTATGTCACACCTTCCCACTTGTTTAGCTGTTTGAAACAAAAACTTTTGTACTAAAGGAAACTTTGAATAATCAACACTGCAGTAATTAATCACGGTTTATCAGCATCAGCAGCAGAAAAAATGATTTAGTAATATTGAAATAGCAAACCAACATGCAGTCCACCTGATGGTAGGTGCCGCCCATGAAAATCTGTAATCAACCACTGATAAGATTAGTCTTACCCGAAGTTTTTTTTATTAATATGAAGTAGCAAACGAGCAAGCGGCTCACCTAATGGTAAGTGGTTACTGCCGCCCATGGACATTTGTAAGCAACTTAATATACAAGAACAGGCGTTCTATATGAAGTCGACTACAGGAGCGTTGTCACTCCCGAGGAGTCACAACGCACCTGTGGTCACCTCATATAAAAGTGAGCCGGCAACCACACCCTTCCACTGAAACGAACTTAACAGATGTGGCGGTGGTACTTCCCCGGTCAATCTACATGGGTTCTGCCACCTGGCTGAAAAGTTAGCCACAGATTCGTTGCTGCCCCTGAGGACTAAGCTGAAAGGCATTGGAAAAGTATATCTCCCTTGCCACATCCTTCCGACTAGAACATAGCTATGCATAACATAACAGCATTGCCTGTTTTTAGTCAGAAATAGGTGTGGCGGTTGTACTTCCGGAGTTGAACTACATAGAGCTCTACCACCTTAAAAAGTATTAATTATTAATTACATTATTAATATGCATTTTATATAATTACATTGTTATATTTTATATATAAATTTTATTAATTTCTATTCTAAAGATAAATAATAAATTTCTAAAATAATGACATAAAAAACTGTTTAGACAATAATATAAAACTGGTTTTCGATATCCTTATTAAATTATAATAGAAAAATAATGTAATAAAAATAATCAATGCTCTCGCTTGTACAAAATAAATAAGCAGTAATCATAAAAATGTTATTCTACATAATATGATAATAATTTATTACTGGTCCGTTAGTTACAATCTCAGGGACCCGTTCATAAACGTATATGTAGGTATGAGATTTTCACCAACCTTTGTAGTTGATAATAATTTGCTTTATTTATTTGTTGGATTTGCAAAAATATTTTATATTTCATAATCAAATATACAATATATCAAATTTCAAATATTCACATGAATAAGCAAATAAGCATTCGGATGGTAAGAGATTAGTGCAGTCCATGTTAATATCTGTAAGGGACATCACATACGAGAACAGGGGTTCAAAAATCAATGACAGACGCTTTGCTTCCCTCGAGGACTATGATGGTCGCCTCATATAAAAGTGTGCCGGCAACTACTCCCTTCCACCGAAACGATACATACATAAACAGCTTTACGATAGCAATCATTTAAAACAGCTGGATACTACTACATTTGAACTGATAACAGTTAATACCAAGGATATCGAACCTAACAAGTTTATACAAGGAGCGCGAACCAGACTTCATACATAGACCATCTACCAAAGCTCTAAGCGTCGTATAAATCGCGGTATTCTATCAAAGTGATATACAAGTACATTACCTTGATATCATTTGTCACGAAAGAAATGGAATTTATAAGAAACAAAAAGCACCTAGCGCCCGTTACACTGAATGTGTTGGATATATTTTTGCAAAAACTAATGTGTTACATGGCGCGCCACAGCGCCAGGTAAAAAAGCAAACAGGTCTTTGCTGGATTGTTCTATGTTCTGATTTTATAAATTATACATTTTACGGCCACAACAATTCCTGATCTGTAATTGTAATAAGGCTCACGAGTCACGTTCGACGGACAGAGCTACATTGAGTTTGAGGAATAAGTAGAGTGCACCAGTAGTAAAGCCGGCACCAACGTCGAGTATTTAAATAAATTGCCCGCCTCGATCCCTTACAAAGGGCAATAGAAATATTGCACGAGCAAAACCCTGTATCCTGTCTCCCTATTCTTTACCCGACTGCGTCAGAAGAAGGGTGATGTTTTTCATTTTCGCGTATGTATGTATGTATGTTTGTTTGTATGTCCATTTCTTTGGCACGCACTACAGCCTAAACGGCTTGACGGTTTGTAACGTATGACATATCATTAGAATCGTCTCAGTTTGCATAGTGACATAGGCCATATAATTAAAAAAAACTGCGCGTAGAAATAGAGAAAATGGGGGGGAGGGACGATTTTTTTTACTATTAAGACAATATGGGTATCAAGTGAAAGCTAGTAAATAAACTTGTCTAAAAATATATATATTGTAATACTATTACTTGACTATTTTGATGAAAACTCATATAAGCGTTATATATAATTAAATATAAGTCATTATGAACAAAAATTTAGCTTTAAGCAGTCGGGTTATTTGTCTTTAATGTTTTTAATGATGTTTCTAATTATGATGATACGTAAATGGTAACATTCACAGTTAATATGTATTAAGGAAAAAGTTAAAACAACTCTGAACATGATGAATGACTCTGCTCGTTCAATGTTGTGTCTTTACTGCCACCCATAGAAATTTATAGAACACGTTTCTAAGAGTACTGAAGGCGATCGTATACAAGTAAGTTTACCTTGCGTCAAACTTCATACTTCCAACCATAAAGGAACACCACAGCTATTACAGACATAGTTATAAGTTGTGCGCTGAAAATGTCTACAGTAGATATAGGTAAGAAGAATGTAAAAAAAATAAAGATGTACGTACAAGACTGCGGCAAACCTTGTAACAACGGTATTTAGGGCTGTTAGGTTTTGATATGAAGGCTATGGTGAGTCATAAAAAATTCTAAGGAGTAGTTCCAATTTAGATTCCTCAAAAATACTAAGATATATGTATTTTTTTATGGTGACAGGGGGACACTGAAACCTTGGGAGAGACTCCGGGTTATGTGCGATTTTTACCCACTGAAACCCCCTCGGTGGCCTTCCTCAGCGCTTGCAGGGTACTGCAACATATGTCTGCGAACCATGGGTTGGGTTTAAACTTTAGAGGAATAGGCACTGGACACTCAGATTAACCACATGCATTTCTAACAGTCAATATCATAAAAAGGCGAAAAACATAATTTCAATGCTTAATTACTTCTTATGATAACATTGAATTTCAAAAGTCATTTCTTTAAAATGTATCTACACACTTCGTAGATTGACGGACTGGCTTTTCGCTAGAAAAAGTTCAAACTTAAAGGTCAGTTGGTTACTGGAAGGCGTTACTTAGGCTCTGGCCGCTGTTACCAAAGCGGTCAACTGGTTACAATTGCATCGATAATGTGCCATTAGCGTTCCTTTATACTGCTCGGCCACTTATTACTGGCTGCAATTTTAACTGCTAATTTCATATCCTTTCTAGGTCACTCTGATCTTTTCTCGCTACGGTACACATAATGAACACAATTTTCAGCTCGGCAATTCTAAATCGTATCGGTTGGTTGAGCTATCTTCTTTAAAGGTGATCTAATTGTATTTTTATAACGCATCAAACACATGTTCAATCTTGTACCGTTATAACGGGGCACATAAATAAATATTCAAATATAATGATGTACCTATATCAAATTCAATAATGGCGTCTACGTACAAAAAGTATGAAAAGATAACATTCTTCGTGCACCTAACCTTATGATCGCTCGTTATACGTTTCGTATTAAACAAAATTGCTCTCACAGATACAATGCAACGTTCGGTCCAATTTCGTAAGGTCGGAAGTTTTTGTCGGTCGAATAGCTCGTTTGCTAACATGACCTAACCTAACCAGCCGAGCATCGTCGTTATGATGCGGAGTATGCGCCAGCGCATAAAAACCGTGTCGAATCGGACACAATGCGGCCCGAGCGCCGCCGCTTTGCCCAAGCCCGACGTATTCTCAATTTAAAACAATAATACGCCATCTTTTTACATTTAATTCGTCAAGTTTTCAACGTTTTTTTGTTAATATTTACAACGCGATTTGTTTTAGCATAAACGATTAATGTTTATACAAATTTCATACTCAGTGGTTTAAATCAAATATTACATGCCTAGACGATAAACTCCTCGATTGTTGAACTTAAGGGAACTATTAGAAAAGCGTAAACTATGCTTATACCGCGATAACGTCACAAAAGTCAATTAAGCTTTATTTGATTATATTTTTTGGAAAAACCTTATTTTGGATCTGATCTAATAAAACCAAGAGAGAGAAATCAACGATATATTAAACCCCATGAGGCTTATTTGGTAGATGAGTGTTTTTCGATCGGTCGTTCAACGCCAACAATCAGGGACTAAAATGACACTATAAAGAGCGCATCAGTGCTACATTGACAGTATTTTACGTAAATATTGCCTCCGAACCAAGTTGTACCAATGCCAGAGTGTGAAATAATGAAATCGAATTTTCAATCGTTTGACGCCCGTTTTGGTTACAATAATCCGCTTTTTATTATGTAGTACTCCAAGGAAATAAAATAAATTATTCGTATTACTTCAATATTCGTAATGTGTGTCGGAGCAATGATGGTAGAAATATGAGCCTCCCACGCGTGTGTTCGGGTCCGTATTCCAAGCACGCAACTCGGATTTTATATAATCGCAATAGCACAAATTAAAAAAATAATAAAATTGGTTACAAAACTGAGAAAACTATACACGTAGGTTCCCTTGAAACTTTTCTTATTTTTTTTAATATGTGAAATCGTTCAAACTGCACTGGAGCAGCATGGTGGAATGAGCTTAAATCTTCTCACACGTATCTGAAACGTGTACTAATTAAAATAATAAAATAATAGGTTGATAATTATGTTTCAACATAAACAAGTCTATCAAATGTATTCTATTGGGAAGTTTAAGCCCGTCGAATTTCGAACTATCAAATAATCACAGCCAGCGCCAACCCACTATTGAATGTTTCATTTATTTGTGTTCATAATCACAATTTCACGCGTACTTATCGAGAGAGCAAACATGTTAAGCTGTTAGTCACGGTGCCTGTTTTTGTGTACATTTGACGTTCACGCATGCATTTAAAAGCCCGCATGGGGAGATCGTAAACATTAGTAATTAAACCACCTGCGCGATAAGCACAGACGGGCAGCAATCACAATGCAAATGACGAAAATTGTCACCGCGAAGACAACGGCAGCGTTGCGTTATCTGGAATGCGTGATACGACCACGCAGCGCTGAATAAACTCCCCGTGAAGTCGTAAAACCGAGCCACGGTAATTCTAAAGGACGCCTATAAATTCTTTATTTTATGATCGTGAGCATATATTTAATTCTAAGAGAGTCCGCACTGTTTTCTTTTTTATCTCGTAAATAAACAATTTATCGTGAAATTTATATGTCACGCAATCAGTGTTTAAACACCTCAGAGGAATTGACACGAAATTATACGCGTTAATGAGGTACGATAAACACGATGCGGGAATTTAAATTATAACATCAATCTCGTCACTTTATCAAATGAATAAACGCAGCGGTCAACGGATGATTCGCTTCAACAACGCCGCCTTAAACTCGGGTTATTCAATAGGAAGCGGACCGCCTCTATTGAAAAGCTGACAACACATTTCTTAGCCTTTTCATACACCACGGTAGATACAAACTGAATGCACACGCTTCCTACAGATATTAAACAAGTCATAATAGACCGCCGCCAACGGAAAATGTTAAGAATATTTGTATCTCCCAGAAATGCCATGCAATTATACTCAACAGTGCCCGTGTGCCTCAGATTCATAGAATAGACATGAACAAAACGAACGAATTTCTACATGTTTACCTTTGAACAATGTGCGTAGGAGCTATAATATTATTTACGTGTGCATTTGTAATCTTGATGTTTTAACTTTAATGTCGTTCACTTACATTAAGTTATTAATGTGTTAACATTATATGTAGTTGTTTCGAATTTGATGAATACGCAGAAGTTTTCTTTACTATGGGTACTCTAATAAATTAAATGATACTATTAGTTATAATAAAGATTTTATCATGATACAAATATTAAGAGAATATTAAATGAAAAAGAAAAACATAGTTTCAAATGAATTAGAAAATTGTCTTAGGTCTTATAAATTTTATATTATAAGAAAAATGTAAATAGCATGGAAGATTACACGAAGCGTTCCATCTTAGGAGGTCTAAGATCGAACGTTTCGTATAAGTGTAACTAAACGGTACTTACAGATGTAGAACGTAGGACAGCAGTTCTTTCTTAACACCAGGACTGAACTGCAAGTTCGTTTGGTACTTCTATTATATATATCTAATCAACATATATCCTTAAATTGTTCATATTTATAAAACATAAAATTCTAAAGTATCACAATCTATCGGTCCACATCACGGTGCCAAGTAGATAGATTCTACACGATGCGTATATTTATACAGAGATTACAAAGGGAAGCGAAGGAGGCATCAAAGTAAACACACCAACTGAACGATTTCAGTCACAATGGCTGCCGGTACTACACGTCACCGGCCGTCACATTGAGCAGAAACACAAACATTTAAAAAATCATCAGACACGATAATACTCTACTAAAATAATAAAGAACAAGTTCTACTACATTCGTGATCAAATTGTGAGTAGTAAGTGAGATTTACTAAGATAAATAGGTACCAATATCTGGTTTGGAATATTGAAACCCGACAAAACATTGCTTCAACTATAAATAGGTAGTTGCGTGCGTACTTCAACTTTGTATTGCATAGATAGCTTTTTATATTTTTAATATACTTCTAATTTAAACGCAGTATTTTATAATCCGACTGTTTAGATGGCGAGGGGTTTTCGCGCTCATATTTGAATGTATGTTATATTGTAAAATCATATCTTTCAAATCGGTACACAAATTTTTGTAATAAAGGTTAACTTATATTGTTGAATGTTGTTACAACGATGGCAGCAAAATGGCAGTTAGTTGGGAGATGCCATTATTTTTAGGGCATTTTTTATGCATTGCAATATGGATATAAAATTAAAAGAAACCTCTTATTATGCAAACGGGTTTATTAGTTTCCTCATTTACTTTTTATTTACTTATAGTATTATACAATAAGATAAGAGTGTACTTAGAGTATATTGGATAAAATATGAAAAATTCACTTTATTGATACCTAACATTATAAAGCATCAAATCACGTTACTATGACAATGATATAAAACTATGCAACAACAAGACGATGTACAAAAAAATATCGCCACGAAGAAACAAAGAAGGAAGTGTAAATATAATTGCTCGTAAATCGTTTTTTTTAAATAACCTCTACTATACAAGTATAATATCAAAATTTCGGCGGAAAACGATACGAGGCAGCGTATAAACGAACACGAATATATTTCTGATTTACCTAATAACGATTGCAATACGAATTTCAGAGCACACGGAATCGTGCTCTGTGGTACTTTAACAACGAGCGGAACTATTGAAGTATTCATGGACCACACGTATGGGATTACGAATTATTTCGTTTCTTTCCACGGCTACATAATACTGCGCTACCCTACTTTATTATTGACGAAAAAAAACCATTTTAAGTCGGAAACATTTTTGGCGTGAAATTCTTTATGTACATCTCAATAAAATTTTGATTCTTCGTTGCAAATGAATTGTATTATACTGTTAGCTCAGGTGTAGAGATTCACAGGTCAATATTTGCGAAAGAAGTAGGCATATCGATATCATATTTCACGGTCGTTATGACGTTATGCAACTAAAGTTTATTTAGGATGTGCGGAATGGAGCGCCGAAGATAATCGTTACGCAAATAACGTATCATAACTGAAATTCCTGGCTTTGATTGATCTAATCGTTTTTCTTATACATTTATACCTCCCTTACAATTTCGTACCTTTTGTATTTTTCATACGCCTTTAGAAGTACATAATATATATGTGTACATTATAGATACAGTCGATATATTGAACGTTGAACTGAGTTACACAATCTGTACAGATAGCATCGATAACATAAAAACGCGATTTTAAGATAAACACTATAGATCTATGGTAGATTTCTACAACGGTACAGATTTACGTGTGAACTTGTCATAGAACTTAATAAATATATATATTTTTTCATTTACATAACCAAGATAAAATTACCGTCGCTAATGAAACGATTTTAAACGCGATTTACATCGACGGAGCAGTTATACATAGCACACTTCGATAAAATCTACACTTAACAAGCAATGAACATCCTCATATAAACAGGGATTAAATCTATTTGAAAGTATGAATGTCAGAGAGTAACGCTTGTATACATACAAATCGGTTACAGTCAGTAACAGATACTTTGGGAATGTCAAATTTGTTTAAACCACATTACGCGGCCCACCGCTCGCCCACGGCCGAGCATCGGTCCGATGACGCCGCAAAAATGATACAAGTAAAATAGTGTCCGATAAAAAAAAATATACATTCATTCAACCCGTTTTCACGTCCTCTAGCGACAACCGGTGGAATTTGTATCATAAACATTCATACCCATCATACTTCGTTTCGACGATATGACACGCCACATTTTCGGGCGATACGGGCGTGATGTCCAAATAAAATTTTATTAAACTACATATTGGATATCGGAGTATTAAAGTCGATGGTTTTTTCATGTAACTATTTTGATTTTGTTAGCATTTTCGGTTGTTCACCTGACTTTATTAGGGTTCCGTACCCAAATGGTAAAAATTACTAAGACTCTACTGTTCATTTGTCCGTCTGTCTGTCACCGGGCTGTATCTCATGAACCGTAATAGCTAGACAGTTGAAATTCATCACAGTTGAATTAATTACATATAATGTATTTCTTTCGCCGCTATGAAAACAAATACTAAAAACAGAATAAAATAAATATGGGTTCCCCATACAACAAACATGATACTTTGCTAGATATTATAACGGCAACAGGAAGAACACATGAAATATTTCACAGAATTTGAAATTTATAATCACTTTAAAATAAATAATTTATGTAAAATAATATTAAAGGCAGGTAATAGGGATTATCAATAAAACAGAGTAGGTACAGAGCACAGTACCTACCCTTCTTGCGAGAGTCTGACTCACTCTTGGCTGGTTTTTGGTTTGTTTATTTGCCTTTTTTTATGGACCGTCTCAACTTTATTCTTAGAGGTAACTAACGCATAAGTGATAGACTAGCTGAACTAGTTCTATGTCCGTATCTGATAATCTTACTTAATGACTTAAAACCAAAGTTGAACCACACGAGTCTTAAATTACATAAATTATGGGCCTGAATACCCTATCATATAAGAATGGTATTTTTTTTACCGGTATGAACCAGGATGCGTCATACAAAACCTTTTTATTATACTGATTATGCAAATCGGTAACAAATATATTTGCAAGGAGGGCAAAATGAAGCACAAACTCGATCTGCTATCGGACACCGCGGTATTCGCCGTTACGAGCGCGAAACCAAATGTCCATGCCGTTATTTCGTGTTTCCAGAACACCGAGTAAATCAGTGCAGGCGTATAATAAGCCGCAATGAGCCAAGTAAGTAGTGGACTGTTAGAAAGAGGTCGTTAATCGCTATTCTGAGCGCACTCGATATTTTGTCGAATGCGAAATAATCTTATCTTCACTACTTCAGAAACAACCTGTACTTTGTACAAGTCACTAAGGCCTATAGTAGAATGTAGTAAATCTGGGAATACTATTAATGTTATATGGACTATGTTTGTATAATCAAGTTATACAATAACATTCTTATTTTTGTAATCATTAATAATGTACATAAACGAAATGATTCATCTTTTCTTTTGGCGGCATTATCATTATCTTTCATATATTATTGTACTTGGTTTGGTATGAGATTACAATTTAAAATGGTTTTCGAACTTAATATTGTAATATTTACGGAAAAATATGAACATTTTATATAATAAAGTTATTGTTGTTACAAGTTGTTCTCAAAAAAATGGGTGGGTTTCACATTCATATAATTAAATACATGAACGTATTGAATTGTACTCATACCACACCTACATAAACGACAATCTCTTTACCATACACCTATGAATTAACATTCGATTCATAATAAACAATCGCCGCGCCTATAACGTATGTGTCTGGAATAGCCGTCCGTCGTTGTCGAGGCATGTCGGCACGACCGCCGGCAGGTGCCGCCGGTCACGTGCGGCGACCGACGGATGGAGAGCATTTTTGGTGCAGATATTGATACAAATGCTTCTTATCTGAATATTTTGAATATCGGTTATTTATTATTTTAAAAGTATCTTCCAAGATTTTTGATTAACTATGTGTAAGTAATAAGTTTTTTTTGCTCGACTTAGCGGAGGCACCGCCATGCCCCGAGATTCACTTACAATCACATATAATATACCTATGTATTTTATAATGAATTTGGGCAAAGATAGTAATTTTTTATTTCTGGTTTCACAAAAGAATTGCGAATGAAGAAAAAAAAGAAGATTATTTATTAAATGTTATAATATGGGTATACGATTAAATCCTTAAATAAAGTAACCTATTTAAACTAAAAGCATAGAGGGACACAAGCAAGGTGATGTATAAAGAATTAATATAATTAACTAAAGAAGTAAATCTTTAGTAAAGAAATATATTGTACTGTTTAAGTCTGAAAATTAAAAAAAAACCCAAAACCGAGGATTTGTATCCGTTAGACCGTCAAGAAAACATTTGGACGATTTAAAAAGCAGCTTTGTTCAAATTCGTCCGGCATCTCATCCCGACTAATCCTTTTCTCTTCGAATAAAGGAATCTGCTGCTAAATATATTTTGAGAGCTTTCAAAAGTTTTGAGGAAGCTGGGAGATAACAACAAACAATACGAAACAATAGACAATAATCGTATCGGCTGTTCGTTTATGGTCTGTGATACCGGTATTGTGTTAAGACGCAAAGATACTAATTACAGGAAGAAGCGTAATCTGCGGACGGACAACAATAGATGCGAAGATGTAAAACACGCTAGATGTATAAACGTTAAAGTTTTACTAGTTTTTACCTGTTTGTTATGTGTTTTTTTCAAGTTTTTTAATAAGCTGACCACCCGAAGGACAGCTTTTTTCCAAACAATAATACAACAAAATTAAATCTAAGCTTAAAAAGTAAAATAATTTTCACGACGCTTTGTTGCTTTCTCTAAAAAAGGTTAAACAGTACCATAAAGTTTTACAAGTTTAAAAACAGCCACAAAATTATTAATACGAATATTTACCGAGGCACTAAAATAACGTGCCAAAGGTTAATGTGGATAAGCTTCAATTCGAAGTTCTCACACGGTCCCATGATCCCTGATTGGCATGGGTTGCATATGTAAATACCGTCTGTCAATCCGTGAAGCTCATTAGAGTTCACGACCAGCACTAATCAGACACGGCCACGCTACAAGGCCATACACTATAAACAAGCATTAAAGTGTCTAGTGGTCAAATGGAATTACACACATACCGTTTTGAATCGTACTTTATTATTTAAATACCGAAGTTTGATGGAAGCGATAGCCTAATAGAATTAATTTCGGGCTTTCATGCTAGGCGTTTTTACTTCAAATCCCGGACACGAATATTGTTTCATTTATCGGAGTTTTTTAAGTATTATGATTTAATTATCAATTTCTTAAATGTAACCTTCGGAGAGAAACCTACATGTTAGGGGGTTAAAGAACCCTCAATCCCCCAAAACGCTAATCCGTGTGGATTGTCCTAGGTAGACTGTAAACTAAACCCACTTCAATCCGAGACCCGTGCTCTCGTCAATCCAATAAACTGTTGATGAGAACTTTTATAAATATACAGCTATTTGGTACGAAGCCGAATAAAAATTCACGTATTATAATCGCGCATTACGTACCCGCGTGTGTGCGTGCATATGTATAACTTAGAGGGCACAGTAGTCGCCGACTCTCGATCTATTAATCACGGTGTTGACGCCTACGGGGCGGAGCGACGGAGCCTTATTAATTCGTGAAGAATTATAAAATCGACACCACAGGACAATGGCCGGCCGATTAGTGAGCACAATTTGTCTTATGTTCGATGTAAAAAATGATCAGAGTTAACTTGATCACACTTACTGATATAGACGAGTATTGCTCGCAGGATCGTATCCATCATCGGCATCTCCAAGACATTCATAAATAATATTGACAACGCTTTGATGAATTGTTTTGACTCACATAAAGCAATGTAGAACAGCGATGTTAAGATCTCTATCTCGTTTTTGCTCATAATTTAGTGTAGTGGAATAAGTAGTGATAGAACCAAATACATGAAATTTATATTTTTTTTAAGGATATTGTGTCATTAAATTTCAAGTGTCATAAATATTATATAAACATTTCAATTATAAGTATTTCATAATTTATTTGAAAGCATATTCAATAAAGTACAGAGAATAATACGCAAGAAAATATGACTTCAAAAATAAGGCATCCTACATAATACACATTAATATCAAATTTAATTACAATTGTTAAATATAATCTATTCTAATATGTAGTTTCTCTTAGGAACCACAAGAATACGATGGCAATATTATTGATTAGAAGCCAAACGAGAACTAAATTGCATAGAGGTTAACTGCTGCACCAGCTACTGTAATGGCGAAGCAGTTAATTATATCTGGTAGAGTGTGCTATTTATTGGTGGCAAACTCGAGTTAATTGCCACCGCAGTAATAGTACGCCGGCGCACCCGTGCTTATGAAGAATGAATTGAAGTATACAATGAAAACCACGTTCTAAATATTTTTGTGTCTACAACTACTTACCTGCATTGAGTATGGTTTGATTTTTTTAAATTCATAATGTAAATTATAATTTTACTTATATTTGATTTTCTTAATATTTCGCTTTGTAAAATTAAAAACCTAGTTGCGTAATATAAATCCATACCATAATCTTTTTACTATATTATCTAACAATTAATTTAATTCATCATTAGCGCTGAAAATTAACTGGTAACTGAAGTCTTTTATTTGTTTATTTAACGTTGTTCAAACGACGAACTTCAACTTGATAGATTTTTTCGTTAGGTAGCTCTTTACTGATACGTGTAATATAACAGTTAATTGGTAACTATTAGGAAGACTGATTCGCTTGCGTTAGTTACAAAAATGTTAAATAACTATACCTTAAAACGAAATGGAATAATATGTATCTTAAAATACCGTAAATCTTTATTTAGTTTATACCTATTATATATAGCTCTTCAGTTATGCAGAAGATTACGGAAATTATGTGCTGAAATTTGACGAACTGTGTGGCCAAGCGGTCACCATACTGGTCTGTCACGCAATGGGTCCCGGGTTCGATTCCCAGCCAGACAGAAATATGAATGATGAGTTTAGATTTCTGTTCTGGGTCTGGGTGTTTGTGTATTCGTGTTTGTGTGTCCAAGGTACCCACGACACAGGAAAAAATCCTAGTGTGAGGCTATATAATAAAAAAATTAACGTTTTTTCATGTCCTATTATTAATAATAATAATAGCGCTTTAGACACTCATATATTTTAGGATTAGAATTTTCTTCTGCGTCGTGGTTGACATAGACAAACATAACGACCAATACACAAATGTCCAGAACTAGAACAGACATCTAAATTCGCCTGAAGCCTAATCCACCATACAGCTTAAATGCGGTTTGATCGTATAATATGTGTTTGTGATTAACCCGTGGTGGATAAGGCTACCGACCAGGTTTAAAAAGTGCTATCCAATAAAAATAATCGGGACTTCTATCTATGTATCTATCAGCCTTTTAAAATCCACTGCTGGACATAGGCCTTCCCTAATCTGCGCCACTACGACCGGTCCTGCGCCATCTGAATCCAGCGGATTCATAATCGGAACTTACACGTGAAATTTAAAACACATATGAAATTATGCTAGTAAGACTAACCGCGCATTGGCTATGAACTACTATGGCTTGAACAACTGTGATTAACGCATTTACCACAACTATTGTTAAATTTATACAGAAACCGGCCAACTGTTGACAGATTTTTCATATCATATTAGACATATTTCGGTCGTCGGTCACTCAAGCAAAATTCGAGCGCCTGAGTGGCAGCGTCTTACACAACTATTTTGTAGCTTAAGCGACAAGATAGTGACACTGATAATTGTCCCTCAAACGATTTTCATCATTCGATTAAGATAACATATGCCGTGGGGCTTACTCACGTCATTCGAAGTAAACACTTCACAGTACCAGCACTTAAAGTACTTAAATTTATTCCGTACGTTGTGTATTTAAATTACAAAACTTTAACACTGAAATTCGTTTCCGGCACCGAAATTACTCAGCCGGCAAATAAGGTAAAGCACCCAATAACGAGGGTCCGAACATCGACTATTCATCATAACAACACGCATGTAAACCACGGATACTACATCATGTCGCTCGTGGAATTTTTTCCACTTAGGCTGGTGACACATATAGCTTAAATATCGTGACGTTTCGGACCCTGAAAAACAAATATTTTAACGTCCCAAATTAAAAAAAACCACATTGTCCTCGCGTACCTATCTTGACGAATAATCATAAGTCCCACAAATGCTATATTGTCACAGACACGAAAACTAAGGACATGGTGACATGGTAATTAATAATGGCGTCAGATGTCACTGTAGTGGCATAAACTTTTCTTACGATAATTGGCTGACATTTTAATAACTGATACTACTACTTAGATTTTGTGTATCCATGGATGTGTCGTGTACTGCGACATAAATATATTATTGCCATTTATAGTGGTTACAATATTATATTGATGTCGCAGTACATTTTATTATCAACGTAATGGAGTCACAATTTAATCAGCGCATGAATTTTCCCGCCGCTTACATTCGCTACATTTGTTCTAACCCTTAAACTCCGTTCCTATATACTGATCGACACCGTCGGCTTGCGGTAAAAACTCCGGCTGTCCGAAGAGAGATTCGATCGAATCCATCACAGTCACATGCCCAAAATACTACTCGATCGACGGTGCGACCCACGACCCGTCAAGTAGCCAGCAAAGATGAGAGGGACCAAGCAACACCCTCGCGGCGACCCGCTGCGTCATATTATCGAACGATAAACAATCGAGCACAACAATACCCCTCTTAAAAGAGATTGATCTTGCGCATTGCATTCGGTGAATGAGCTCTCAAATATATGTTTTAAACGAGCGGGTGATAAATTTATTTGAAATTTCATTTGCGAATGATAAGTGGACGCGCTTCGTGCCTTTTTCATTTGAATGACATGCTTAAGATTAATGATTAATGATAATCCTTTATACCTACCAGTCATGTTACACGTCTGTTTGCTTATATTTGTACAGGGCTTTAATATAATTTTATGAAAGCCTAAAGGTACCTATTTATTGTTCACTGTTGGAAAATTCCAAAAATATTTCTTGGAATTTCAAGTTTTCTTCAAGTGGGATGAAAAAGAGTTGATGATGAGGTTTTTTAAATTCAACCTGTCATAGAAAATGAAATATAAGTCAGTACAACTTGATATAGCCATTAAGGTATTCTTAATAATAGGTAAGCTAAGGCCTTCACATACAAATAATGCCACAGAGTGAAACAATACAGTACCAACAATGACTAGTTGAATTAGGACAATACGTTCAGACATTGTCTTATTCAACGAGCTTACATTGGATCTGAGCGACAATATTACGAGCTTCGTAATAACTCGACGATCAGAGACAACTCTCGAAACGGATTAAAGAGTACCGAGCATATGGCCTCATGGGTATAAATTATTTATGTAAATTTTTTCGACCGCTCAAAATTGTATTTCAGCATCGACGTGATTAATGTAGACGGATTTTTCACTTGGCCTCTCCCTGACGAAACGATCAAACAAATGACGCTGCGATTGGTAAGCACTCAGACGAATGTCTGCTGGGAATTCATTAGAATATCTTCGGAAAAAAATGAAGGCCGTGATATCACAATATTGTTCGGCTGACAAATAAGATGCCATCGCGGAAAATAAGACGTTTTTTACTCTCTTATTAAAAAGCTGTAACAAAGCTTGCGTGGGACAAAATAAGACAAATCAAATCCCACGAAGGACTTTTCGGTCACGTAATAAGGCAAATGATGTACCCATCTACTGCTGAAAAAATTAAATCACAACGCTTTCACGATTTGAATGGCTAAGGTCTTTTTTCGAAATTAAGGAGTATTATTAACGGACAACTTATAGTTGAATCGAGATCCACACTCGAGTGATATTTCCGACAGGGGCCGAGGGGCGCATGCGTTTAATGAAATCAAAAGGATTAAGAGCATCTGCCTGCTTGTTATTCAAATCGATTGGGAGCTCGTTTATCATTTTAAATAAGCTACCGCTTAGATAAATGTAGGGTGTGGCTGGTGTACAACAAAGGAAGCGAGGTTCGGTAGCCCAATTAACTAACCAGTTATATTAATGAAACGTGGAATGCGATCGTTTCAAAGGAACGGAGTAATAAATAGATTGACAAATTGATCTACACATGGATACCGACATAAAACTTTTAGATAGAACAAGAACTAAATAACTTCGACTACATCACGAATCCGACACTACGTAACAATTATAGCAATCGTAGCAAAACATTCGCTTACTACTTAAACATTAATGGGAACGTGATTTAAATCCGATGTCGTATTGAAATCTCCGATGATTACAAAGCATTCAAGTAAATGAATATTGAATGCGAACAAACCGAGACACAATGCGACAATTCTGGTGCTGCTGTGATGACGCGCCGCGTTTTCCCAGAGCAAACAAACAGCCGAGAGGATTGAACAAATTACGAGAGCATTGTCGAGGTGTTTAGAAAATTGGGGAACAATTGTCCTGCCGAGTTAAATCTCTGATAATGTCTTTGGAGAAGTCGCACGGCGGCGAAGGGATGAATAAATCTCTCTTAATTGGAACGCGTCGCGGCTTGCGACAACATAATGTGAGTGCTTTGTTGCTGTTGTATGCATTCTTCTTCTCGTCCCTTCAATACGACGTATCAGCCGAGCTAATGACGCTGGGAACTTTTGACAGCTAGCTGTAACAAAATCAATAGGCCTTATAAGGGTTTATAACGGCTGTCAAGTATGACCTTATTTTAAAGGCAGGTAAAACTTGATTTTATAGTTGGGAACCCATGTCGTAGTCGGAAGTAGTTAACCATTAACCCAACGGTATTTTGAAATGATATACTATTTTAAAACATAATAGCAAGGCTCATTGGACACATAATGCAAATAACGATAATACCATTCATAAAAACTGTAATTACCAATGAATACTGGATTAACTATTACGCAAAGCTAAATCATGGGAAATCAATATGCGTGATGCCATAACTTCTCAATAATATTCTCAAAGAGCTGTGTTCGATTCTTCGGTACATTAGTGCTTTATAATCCCTGTCATTATAAGAGTACGCCTTTATAATCAAATTAATCAGATAACCGTGACAAAACTTAGATTAACATTCTTAAGAGAAACACTAGCATATATAGCGAAACAAAATTGTAATTTAAATATATTCAAAGCAAGATTTAAGTGATAAACTGAAAATAACCGGAATCCTCTAACCCTAGCATCCAGTGGGAGTCACACACTTTTAAAACTACATACTTCGTTGGCCAGCACTCCCGTAGAAAACCTACCACCGATAAGTGGTAGACACAATGTAGTTCGACCGGGGAAGTACCACCGCCACACCTATTTCTAGCGTGAAGCAGTTCTTGCGTTTTGGTGGAAG
>DWNE01001463.1:0-21971 GCA_018249875.1 Cecropterus toxeus | reverse complement strand
AAAAGTCTAGATTGATCATTTGAACAATCTATTTAATGTGTCAACTCAATGTAATCAGTCAAAATAGAATATAATATATACAAATATTTGTAAATAGGTTGACTCTTATAAAATCTTTATTATATATTTTTGTAATATAACATGTAAAAACTCTTATAATGCATTTTTTTCATTGATCAATCTAGATTGAAGATGCTTAGAAAACAAATCATGCGTGCTTACAACACAGTATTACATAGATACTGAATCATAAGTGTCTGATCTAGAAATGAGACTGACTGAGTACTATTACACATTTCGTTAGTTACAACAATAATTGTTTAAACTTTTTTGTTACTAAAGAAGGAAAATTAACGTGTTCTATATATCGAACCATTTATTTTATTTAGAATGCTTTAAGAAACAAATTTAAGTTTTCCATTTGATGGTTACTTCATAACAATGTGACTTATATATTGTGTGCGTAATATTCAGTTAGTTTAAGACATGCTCAATAAGTACCAATCTTTTGTTCTTCTTATTCGTTCTAATGTTATCACACGATAAATACCGTGATCTACAATGGAATTACGAGAAAAATGATCGTTTCAGAATTCATGTGCACAATTAATGAACTTTTGTAAATTTATGTGCATGTGTCTGTTAATAAACGCATCCAATCAAACAAGTGGTCTCCTTAGCAGTAACATGGTAGTCACACGCAAACGTGCAAGCGGTCACAAGGTGTATTTAGTCAGTGTTCATATCAGTCTCACATCCAGACATTAGGGCCTTATCAGGCGTGCTACTTTAAGCATTGGCGATTTCGTCGATGCTGCTTCACATTTTGGTGACTTCGGTTTGTTCGTTATATGAAAAACGTTTTGCAACTTCGTTATTATTGAATGAGGTTTAGTTTAAAGTAGCTGTGATCTGTTCCCTCAATACTACTTTATAATATTTCCTTAAAACGATCATTGTTTACGTTTTCGCCACATTGCAGTACATTTCAAAATCTAGCCGAAAGCAAAAATGCCATCGCTTAATGTACATTGCAACGTATGGACGAAAAAGTAATCAATGACTATTTTAAGGAAACTATAAACTAGCACTAAAGGCACAACACCAGTGTTGTCAACATTTTAAAAGTTTCCTCCTACAACAATAAAGAAGATTTAATTTTTAAATAAAAAATTCGAATCAGCAGTTAACGGTAAAAAAGATCATCCTGTCCAAATAATTTGCCCCCAAAATAATTCTTGTGTTTTACCGAATTAAAAATCGCTAGTCGAAATAATCTGGTTGTAATTGTCAATTTAATCCATCTAAAAATACCCCACAAATAATAATCCCAAAAAATCTCCCCAAATAAAAATACCACCTAAAATTTAGAGGAAAACCCTAAACTGGCAACACTGCAGCGTTCACACAAGTGAATGGTATAACGTCATCGTTGCATAACTACCAGCTAAATCGCCGATCGCCAATGCCTAAAGCAGCCAATCTTACCTGTGTCGAGGGTGTCGCCGGAGCCGGCGCGACGCGGGCGAGCGCGGCGCACGCGTTCGTACTGGTGCCGGCGCGGGTCCCACGTCGAGTGCGCGCCCACTGTACCACCCACCCGTTAGCACCGCACGTTCCAAACCGATAGCCAACGACACCGATACGTAACGACCTTGCTTTGTTTAAGTACGTGCGGGCGGAGAGCGGATCACATTCTATGTAAAGATTCGCGCCTCAACACGATCGACAACCTGGTGTCTGGTGGCTTTGACTACCAGGACGACCGTACCTAAAGTCGCGACCCGACACGATCGACCAACGATATATGTCTTCGATTATTAGGAGGACGACCGCACCTGAAGGGGTTCGGGCCACTACATGATCTGGACGGCGCTCCCTCGGTAGTTTCGTGATTTGACCGCCGACCAGAGGACGAGCGTCAACTCCGAAACGACGCCACCAAGCGACCCAAACATTAAACAGCGGTCCCCCCTTTACCCGCAAATATCCTTGTCAACTGCCCTTATGTAGACCGCAGCATATGAAAGGCCCGAGGTTAAGACGTTCCAATATACGTACATCTCTCTCTTGCTTTGTAACCAGCTCTCAAAGTACCGCGATAAGTAACCTCGCAATCTGGGGTCCGGTTCGAATCCCAAACATCACAGATTTTTGCAAAATGTGCGTAGCAGACATTGATCATCATTGCTTTACGGTGAAGGAAAACATCGTGAAGAAATCTACACACCTGAGAGTTCATAAAATGAAAGAACGATTTACCCATTTATGTGCGAAATAGCAAATTTACATTTAAATTTAGATATCATTGGTATACGTTGCTATGCAAGTATTGTCACCGGATTTCGTATCAGATCGGTTGTCGTAATCGTCGGTTTGAAACGTGTGATTATGTGGCTTAACTCATGCTTTGCTGACGTATTTTGGACCTCTCGAGTAACGTGTATATAATTTGGAATATTGACAAGTACTATTTTTAATATGCTATAAAATCTTTTAAACTATGATAATAGTACATTTGTTCGAACCGTGAGTTATCTGGTCATATGCCAGATAAATAATATTAAAAATATATTAAAAAATATAAGTTATAATTTACTAAAAATATAAAGAGTTTTAAAGACTAAATGATAGTAATACATTATTTCATAATATGCTATCACAGTTAAGTTTTAAGTATACTTCTCAACGATAAGTATAAGTAATTTATTGTCCTAAATATGTACTCGAGAGGCTATATACCATACACCAGAACTATAGTTAGATGACCTACTACCATACCTTTCCATTATCCCCATTGAACTTAATTACAAAAGGTATTGAAATTGCAACTAAATGAAGCGGAATATGAATGCTTATGAAGTTAAAGATAATTAAAAATAAACCGTCAATAGGTTTTTTGTAGTATTCATCGTAATCTATTTGTGGTATGGAACTAAACTAAGCAAGCTACTAAATGTATTGATAAAAGTATGATATTGAAAAATACGAAAGAAATAAGTTTTCAGGAATTTAAAGCTTTTATAGAAAGGACACATAAAAATAAGGGAAACATTGAAAAAAAATAGTAGTAAAAAAATAATGAATATACGAAGACTACGCTACATTATAATTGTGGGAAAATTGTAAAATACAGAAGCAAATTATAATTATAAATAGAAACCACCACTCACCACAGATATTGGACACCACGACATTGAGATTATAAAAGTTGCATAAATTAACTAAATAAAAAAGACTTTATATCAACTTATTTATATAATGTAATGTGTATGGATAATGAAGTACCTATCTATATGTCATATTTTGTTGTACTTTATTCTTAGTGCATTTTGCACATAACATCGGGAATTCTTATCATATGATTAATGCTCAGTTGACTCTGAATTTTAACGAATGAAGAAGTGAATGTGTTCTGCCAGTATATGTATGTTGCTATGTGTGAATGCATGCGTGCTAGTGTGTGTTTGTGTGTGGATGCGCGCGCGCGTTTGTGTGAGTGCACGTGTGTATGTGTGTGTGTACTCACTGATAACGGCCTGTCTCGCGACGCGGTCACAGGTGTTGTAGTTGGAGCCGGGCACGGGGGGAAGTTTGCGGTTGGGGGGTGCAATGTAGCCGAGTTCGTCCCTTAGTCCGCCACGTTTGTCCAAAGATCCGCCGCCGCCTCCAAGAGCCGCTTGAGACGCGTTGTATACAGCATCATCTGCGTGTGTACGCCGCTTTACTATACATGCATGCGTGACCCGAACGGCCATGAAACGTTCACTTGGCGCTTCGAACACAGCGGCGTTGAGCGCTAAACACGTTTTGTGCTCCTCGGGTTATGTTAGAGACGCGTTGAAAATCGCGTCGTCTAAATACATAATATAACATGTCAAATATATAATATAATATCCTACCCAAATCATACAGCTTATATGTATATGCAACATATATGCATGTGCAGCATACAGCTACAATAAATTTATATGATCTCATTATATGCTTAATGTTATGTTAACGGCATAATATAAACAATGCCGGATCCAATTTTCAAGGACACTTTTTTTTTACCATAATAAATCGGCTCTATATTTTTTTTTTACTAAAATATATCTACAATAATTTTATCACTCTTAAAAATAATAAACGTGAAAAAATTGTAAATATCACTTTTAACTACTTAAATACTGTAATTTTTATGAATATAACCAAAGTATATAGTCCAAAGCGCTAGGGCATAGGATATAGTACGATATATCTACTGCATAAGTGCATATTTATATTTATATATTCTTATCTTACCATATTATTTCTGCAATACATTTACAAAAGCCTATTAACGCATTTTATCAGATCATAACATAAGGATTTACTACATTTATAATGATTATATGATATAGACTCGAGGTATTATATGTTTTACGAGTCTAACGAACAACATTTAGCATCACAGCAAATAATAATAACGAATGGTAATCGAAGGAAAATTATAAATATAATATTATAAAGTGATCCATGCTTAAAATAAACGTATTATATATTATGTCCAAGAATGCTACACTGCTAATTTATTTTTTAGAATATTATAGTAATATAATCTAAATAATAAATCTGCGAATTAAAATGTGATTAATTTAAGTAAAAACACTAAATAATATATTACCGTAAAACTGATTAAGTGTGTTACAAATGGTTCGCATATTGTTTTTATTGAAATAGTATTAGATATTTTAATTAACACAGCATTAAGCTAAGTAATTTTTAGTTATGTTATAACAAACATAATTAACAGTTTAGCACTTTAAAGTTCAGCGCACATGAAGCCGAATCCCGTATAAATCATCTTCGAATTTTATCATACATTTTGTATGAAACATAGTGTATTATATACAGATGATCGTTTTATCCTTTAACGTATAATGCACACATTTCGGCAGTATATGATCGAAAACCTGTGCGAACTTTATTAGGTCAATTTAATTTTAGTTCCAAAAGTTACAATGAGAATGGATGTATAAAAGTAAGAAATGAAGCGGCGGTCATGCCATCATACATACAGTACACGTCCTTCTGACCTCGCAGGCGGTGGGGAGTTTTCCTGCGTGAAAGAGTCAGGCAGATCACCACCAGTCCCACGATAAACACCACGATGGTCGCCAAGATGGGGACTAACACTTCGGGTTCGAGCCACGCCTTCACCCAGGGGGGGAGTTCCTTGTCGATATCCGCGTTGCCGGGCAATGGCGCGATGGTTCCTACAACAAATTTACCTTTGTGATGATCCCTGGCGCCGCGGACCACGCAAACGACCACGATAGCGATGATAATGACCAGGATAGACGCGACCACGGGCACGATAAGGTTAAGATGCGACAGAATGATCTTGATCGTTTGCTCCGTGCTCAGCGAACCTCCGCCCAGCTCGCGCGCGGGCGCGATCGTACCTGAAATGCAAGCCCGTTAGAGACTATGGCTTTGCTATTTTAAACGGTCGCGTTTAAAGTAGTAGAGCGCGATTGAGAACTGAAATCAATAATGAATGATGGTTTTTGGCAATGCATTTCAGGTACTTTTGAGCGTTATAACCGATTCTTGTTACGTAATCTTTGTACAATGTCATACGTTATTGTATTTCAATTCTATGCAACATTTAGATACTCGCCGAGTACCAAACGAACAGGCGCAAATACGAGTATGTATCCGGATACATATGTACACAGTATATGGACGAATTCCGAGAAGAGTACCGGTACGCGCCACTTAATTTGTCCATATACTGCGAGCTATCTATATATTTTAAAATCGAATTATGAAGTGTTTTATTCTTACGCGGTATTTACATACTGGTCATTGTTCGCCAAGTTATTCGGCGGATTATTTGCGAGGATCTAAATGTTGCATTACAAATATCAAAACAAATGTGACGTGAGTGATATGGTTTTTACCTCCGGTCATGGTGAGTGTCGCAAATTCGTATTCGGCAACGTTGAATCCGGCGTTGTTGTGAGCGGTGATCCTCAGCACATACCAAGTAGCAGGTTCCAGATCTGAAAATGGATACATATGAATACAAAAGTATGTATATTTGTACCTCTAGTGAAAACGGTATAATTTAGATTTTTTCCAAATTTACCAATATTGCTGGAAAATCAGAGATCTCTATTTATCTAAACAAGTTTTATAAACGGAGATCTCTGGATATATCTAGATAAAAAAATAACTAAACTAAAATCGGAGTTATAGCTATGATCTCTAAGGGCACGTATATATTTCAAATATTAATTTCAATCATATTGATATTCAAAAATTGCGAATCTTAGTTAAAATTTAAGCTTACCAAGTACAACGAAGTTTCCACCAGGTTTCACAGCGTTAGAAATTTGGTTCCATTCAGCAGCTCCCCTGTACATATACAAAATTAAACACTATATATCGTCATAATACTACTATTCAACGTTTGACCTTATAAAAATGCTTATAAATCAAATAAAACTTGCAAATTTTACAATAGTTTGAGTTACTTTTTATTTGAAGAAGTTTATTTTAAATTGAATCGTTGAAGTGTTCAATTTTAATGACCCATATTGGAATATTCGATCTTGTTTTAGAAGCGCTACCAATGACAAGCATGAATAAAAGTATATTATGAATATAAGTTTATCTACTTCAATTGCTATTCTTCTATATTGTCTTCTATCAATGAGTAAAAAGTAATGAGTTAAAAAAAAAGAATCAGTAACAGTAGATCCAGCTCGACGAAGTGGCTCATGGGACACAAAAAATATTCAAAAACTCACTTCTTCTTGTTCTCAACGACGAAGTGGCTCATGGGACAGCCGCCGTCCAGCCACTGCTTGAGGTGCAGCGTGACGGACGAGCTGCCCACCTCGATGAAGTCCGCGGCGCGCGGCACCGGCGGCTTCGAGCCGCGCGTGCGGGCGATCACCACGTCCGATGCTTCGCCGGTACCGATGCTGGAGGGAAGAGAGATGATAATACAGATCGAGAGGAAAAAAGATAGAGATGATATTAGGCTAATGTTATCACGAAATTAATACACGGCTTGGAGCCTCGCGTGCGGGCGATCACCACGTCCGATGCTTCGCCGGTACCGATGCTGGAGGTGAGAGATGATAATAGAGATCGAGAGAGAGAGATATATATATAAAGATTATATTAGATTAATTTTATCACAGAATTGATACACGGCTTGGTGCCGCGCGTGCGGGCGATCACCACGTCTGATGTCTCACTGGTACCGATGCTGGATTGATGAGAGATTATTTTAGTGATAAATATGATAATGCTACACGAACGGATTAACGCACGAGTTATATGGTACCGTAGGACGCAGTGAAATAAGGGGGTAGGCGGAAGAGGGGGGACATGTTTTGGGGACGACAAAATCTGCTTTACCTCATTTTCTAGCGTAGACTAATATTATCGCGGAAGTAATACATTTTAATATGTAACCTGTACTAATGATATATTATGCGGTTTTTAAAATGGCTTTTTACCGATATTTCTGGGGTAGATGGGGCCATGATTTGGTAAAAACTGCTTAATCTCAATATCAAATATACCGTACCCATTGTAAGCCGTGACATAGAGTTGATATCTGGATCCGCAGAACAGGTTCTCTAAGGTGTAGGTGTCAGTGTTGCTTGGAATCTGAGACAAAAATAATTATAAGGGTAGTTAGAAAATAATTCATTATCAGGAGACTTTATGCTTAAACAATCAACAAATAAATTCAGTGGTCCCGGTTAAGGAAGGTGCTTCTTGTTTCTTTGTCTTCCTCCTTTTAAGTATTTAAGGTTTCCTTACTTATCACATTAGTTTACTTTATTCACATTAAGTATATAATTTTTTACTGCAATAAAATCAGAATCGTCGATTAAAAATTTAAAATATCTCAAAAGCTAAGTTAGAACGTCTGGAACATCTTAAAAGTATATGTATTAACTGACAGTGTTCATTAACTATTCAAATTGGAAACACTGAATTACAAATATACTTCAGATTTCGGTGTAACGGTAGTATCGCCACACCACATTCATTGCTAGTTCATAAACACTACACAAATCAGAAAACGGCAACACTACATACGTCAGAATTAGTACCAATATTGTAAGCAATATAATGGTACATTCTCTGCAGTAAAAGTAAGAAGAGCGACATTTACCTGAACAGTTTCCCAGTCGCCGAACTCTTGCTTGTAGTGGATGGTGTAGCCGGCGGCGGGGGATTGGTCAGCGTCCACGGATGGCTTCAGGCGGAGGGTCAGGGAGGACACAGACGACGACGCGATGCTCAGTTGTGGGGGGAATGGGGGGGCTGGAGAAATTTTGTAGGATTAGTAAATTAAACGTTCATCACTCAATGTTACCAAACATAGGACAAATTTTATACATTTGAATCAGAATAGTTTTAATGATATAAATATGTTTATTAAATGGATATTTATAAAATGATATTTATTTATATTATAGACTCTGGAGTGGTCCCATTCAAGACCGAGACGGTACGGTAGCAACTGCATACAGCGTCCAAATAACAACTGAGACAGTCAAACGTGCCGCTTCGAAACATCATTTTTTTCTGACTCGAGAGATATGCCATACAATTTCTGACGTATTCATCGATGTTGAACTTAAATTGATAGGATGTACACAAAATGAGCCGCGATAGCCACATATTTTTCGGTGTACTATGGCCTAAAACTATCTCGTTATAAGGGATAAAATATCCGTGTTTTCATTTTATATCCGTGTTTTTATTTTACATAAGCCTAAAAATGTTTTTATTTTACATAAGCCTACGGGGACATTTACAAATTGTCAGTTACAATATTTTTTCTTATACCGGATCGGAACACGACCTCAACTAAGGAAGATCCGGCAAGAAACTCCGCGGGTTTGTCTTTTTCGTTTGTATAATATCTTTTTTTTAACAATTTGTTTTGTACATCGCAATAAAGGCTAGCTCCAGGTATCTAGTCTTACATTTGACTAAACATGAGTCTTATTTGGCAAGGTACGCTACACTTTAACAATTAATTAAACACTGAAATATATACTACTTAGAAGCTGTTTTGACTTCTATATAATCGGAAATATTATAATTATATTGGTTGACATCGACTCTAACACTATACTCACCAAGTACTGAGAGAGTGTGCGTGACGGTATCGGTGCCGAACTGGTTGTCGACGTGGCAGGAGTACTCGCCGGCGTCCTCGCGCGCTACGCCCGCGATCTGCAGCGAGCCCTCGGGCAACTGACGTACGCGCTCCGAAGCTTCCAGGGGCTGGCCTTTCACCTGGGGAAAGAAGAAGATTGCTATATAGTATTTGTAACACAGGAGTAGTAAATAAGCTTGCATTGATGTCTACTGCTGCCCGTGGACAACTGTCATCTACCACCTAAAATATTAATATGACCGAAGAGTATAAAGATAGGATAAGTATTAAAATAGCTGCTAAGTAGATAGCAGCTTAATATTCAAAGATGTCAGCGCTTAACACTGCTGTTATTAAGCAGAAATACGTGTACCGATGATACTGCCGCAGTTGAATGATACATAGTAGTCAGTTTTGGAATTTTACAGTATTCGAGTTACTAAAATTAACGGGCCTGATCTAACTTGTCTATTACAAACTCCAAGTGTGACGTCACCTGTGACGTTTAAAGAGAAAGAACCATGTGATTTACGGACAGAGAGTCGATTTAGTAATCGACTCCACTTTTATCCTATGAGTACAATAAAAAAACTTTGGTATAATTTTTATATAACGCGTAAATACAAATATACAGCCTATAGAGATGAATACTAAGTGCGCTACTTGTAATTTATTTTTAACATCAAGTTTATCCTTGTATACCTTCCCAGACACAACGGAATAGTGAACCCTGATTTATTGTTTTTGTTTTGTTACCTTCCATAAAATATTTGGGGGAGGAACACCGACGGCGAGGCAGGGCAGTTTCACATCTTCCTTGTAGGTAGCAGTGAACGATTCGTCGAATGAAGCAATCTTAGCGGGCACTGCAAAAATATAAAACAATTAATAATATAAGTAATACACGGATCCGAGCACTATTTTTTATCTAATTGAAGTAACAAACGAACATGCAGGCCATCCGCCTGTGAAGTTGATGGTTAGTGAAGACTATCGACCAAAAGCGTTATCAGCAACTTCAGCAGGTTCTATTTGAAGTCGATCACAGATGCGTTGCTACTCCCGAGGACTAAGGTCACCGAGGACCGAGGACCGAGGACACAAGAACTGCTTCAAGTTGGAAATAGGTGTGGCGGTGATACCTCCCTGGTCGGTCGAATTATTTACACTGATTCAACTACCTGATAAATATTAACGGTCTTAAAGCTTCAGTACCATTCATGATAAAAGTATTTTTTACATACAATTTAGTATAATACCTTTGTCACTGGGACTGCAAGAGGCGGTGGCTGAGGGTTGTCCTTCGCCGATGATGGTGGAAGCAGTTACCCAGAAGTCATAGCGGCCGGCTTTCAGTTCGGTTGCGGAGTAGCTGGTTTGGGATGCGGGTACCTGCCAGAAAAAAAATGTATACATTCTATAAATCACTCAGAGCATAGGCAGAAAATAAAACAAAAAAAATCATAGACATACTGACACATGTCTGTCAATGTTCCACCATTTGCCTCCGCACACTGAATGAAAATCACATATGAATACATTCACGCTCATTCAAATGGAGAATATTTGATTATTTTGATAACACTACATAAAAAATAAGCTAAATTTTATAACAAAGCCGAAGTAGAATGAATGAATAAATGAAATGAATATGTGTAGACATTTATAGTCACTTACTCATTCATTCATTCTTTTATAGATACGACAGTACATACAACAAATGTACTAAATGCCACTTTATGTCGCTATTAATAGACAAAATAGGTAGTTTCTACACCGCTAAAATAGTTCTACTCTTGATACTGTCAAAATAAAAAAATCGGCCATGTGCGATGTGGATTAGCGCTCGAAGGGTTCTTTATCATATCTATAAAAACAATTAATAAAATATAGCCTGGTGACAGGCAGACGGACAGATGGTCAGACGGACAGACGGTATTAGTATAAGGGTTTCGTGTTTCCCTTTAGGTACGGAATCCTAATTACCTTGTTGGGGTGAGGCTCGGCGTTTTGCGCTTGTGTGTATACGTTGTAGTGGGTGACGACGCCATTGGGTTGCGCGGGAGGCCTCCATGACACCAGGATTGACTCAGGTCCCATCACTAAGGCTTTCACGGCACGAGGGGCTTCAGGAACTATGGTACAAAAAAAAACAATATTTATAATAAATACCTATATTTTGCTACATACATATGATAACAGTATGTTATATAGTTAATAATATAGATTATTTTGAGAATAAAAAGAAACGAAACTTCAACGATCATAACGAATCCTTATTTAAAATGTAGCGACCATACTTCAGATTTGACTTTAAATAGGACCCATGTTCTATACGATGTTGCTTACAGATGTCCATGAGCGGCGGTGATCACTTACTATGAGGTAGATACATGTTTTCTAGTTCTATGCTACAAAAACTTTACAAACCATGCTATAGGAAAACCTTCATTATAAATAAAAATAAAATGGCCAGTTTAATGTTCTAAAATGTATTCTAAAATTCTCATATATATTATTTTCAATTATTAAAGTCTAGGAAAGTAATTCATTTATTTCCAGTATATTGGGACCTTCTCGCCATGCCCTATAATAGTTTGATTTTTGGCTAAAAACGTGCAATAAAATTGAAATGAATATTTACATACTATGCTGACAAATAACATTCTTTGACAGTTAACTGCTTAAAAACGATTACGAAACGCTTTAAACACTCCATCTTTCTGACGAGGTCAGATAAATACAGTGCTTACCGTCTTGTTCGGTTTGGCAGTGGATAGGGGCGGAGCGGACGCCATCGCCTCCGTTGGTGGTCGCGAGAACTTCCATCGAGTAGTTGGTGAATTTCTTGAGTCCATGGAGAATGGTTTCGCTGCTAGCCGTGATTTTGGTGTCCTTAGTCTTTTCGTCTGCAAGTATATAAGGCCATATATATTACATGTATGTGGGTGGTTCTAAAATTATTTTTAAATACTAACTGATTATAATTTTATCGGGTGCTGTAATTAATATATGGACGTAATTATAAAGATGATGATTCCATTCGAAGTTTATTTGGTCATTTTATCTTTGTAACCACTAATTTCAAATGGAATAGGGCTAGATAAGAATGACGTCACCTAATGAAGGCTTTTAATGATAATGGTACTAACCTTCATCAATTATTTGTTCTTAAAACAAAGGACGATTGTGATGTCTATGGTATTCGCGCTCACCGTAATTTTAAAATGGAGACTTAAGTAGTCTCCTAAGTAGTACCTCTTAAGTAGTATCCTCAACAACTTATTCAGTCATCAAGTCTCTTTCGAATCCCTTGCATGCTTGCACCACGATTGTATTTATATTAAGTCCTGTCAGTACCGCTGGATTATGTGACTCGTCACTCACCATACCAGGTCTCGCTGGGTCCATAGATAACCTTGTACGCCTTGATGAGTCCGTTAGCAGCAGCAAGAGGCGGAGACACCCACGAAACGCGGATGGTCTGAGCGGTGAGTGTGGTACAAAGCACGTCCTGGGGCGGGGCGGAGGGCGCTCCTTCAGCGGTGTAAGCTCGCACTTCGCCGGATACCGGTCCGGAGCCCATCTTGTTGAATGCTTGCACCACGATCGCGTATTGTGTGTATGTCCTGATGATCAATGAATTATATCAGCTTTTGCATGTTTGTTTATTAAATGATATATATCTTTGACGACACACCTATAAAAAATATATGGGTTTTAGTAAAAAAAATAAAGCTTATTAAAATATTTTTTTAGATAGTCGAAATGACATTTTAGTTGTTGTTAATTATTTCCAAAAACAATTAGCTTCGTGTCGACGACATAGAAATATGATTTCTATAAGTAAATTACTTCTTTCGTTAGTTCAGTCTCGTTAGTACAATTTATTGCTATAAGATCTACTCTTACTTCAGGTTCAAAATGTCGAGGTGGTGTTCCTTGCCAGATTCCTTGGAGATGTCGACGGTTTCGAATACGAAGGACTTGTTGCTTGAGGCCAGTTTGTAACCAACGTAGTATCTGTAAATAATTATGACGAAAATGTAAGCAAAGAAGTAACAATTTATTTATGGAATAGAAAATAATCATGCAGTCAACCTGATGGTGAATGACCACTGTCATTTATGACACTTATAATAAACCTCAGATAAGACTAATCTAACTTGAGGTTGGCCACAGACGCGTTCCTAGCCTTGAAGACTTAGTAGGAACAACTCCTAAGAATATATCTCCCTCACCACACATCTAAGAGATTCTTAAAATAACTTTATCAAAGATATGTAAAACTTCCGACTTAACAAGTTACAATTTATCAGCATGTTAAATTATGGCGAAAAACCCCTAAAATGTAAGAATAAACACGTTTCCAGTCACGGCTAAAAAGGGGTACTGATGATAATGATGAAAATGGTGATGAAAATAATAACGAAGAAGATAATTTTTTATTGATATGAGGATGATAATATTACCCTTGAAGTTCGCCATTCCAGTCTTGGGGTTGAGGCGGTTTCCAGGTGACTCGGAGAGTGTGCTTATCCACAGCATCAGCTTTCACGTCTTGGGGCATGCCAGTGGGAGCTTCTTCGGCAGTGATGATGGTGACGGTTTCAGATGGCTCAGAGGTTCCGAGTTCGTTTTCGGCAACAATCCTGATGTGGTAGGCGGTGGCGGGTCGCAGGCTGAATACTCCGGCTTCGGTCGCGTCTCCTGGTACTAAAACCCTAAAAACATACATATATACAAGTCATATATATGCACATCATTTATACAAGTCAGATACTCTTAAAAAAAGGGTTTTTTTACAATTATAGTCTCATACATTATCTTAGTATTCGTCGGGAAGACTTGAGTCATACATATATATAGTTATACAAGTCAGATATTATTTAAAAAAGTTTTTTACAATTTTTTATCGCCTCATATATTATCTCAGTATTCGTCGGGAAGACTTGAGGTACTAGTACCAAGTTGCAGTGCTAGGAAGCTATAATTAGCTCGTTTTCAGAATGAACTTCCCCACAAAGAAACAATAAAAATATTATTTGATGCTATGTCACGTGATCGCCATAAATAGTTACTAATAAGTTTCTTTTCATCTATTTATTTTTCATTTTATGTGCACACAATAAAGACAGAATAAAACGACATAGGGCCAGTATTATACAAACGCGCTGCTTATTTCTCTAAAAAATATAAATAATAATACCTGTCAATATCCTTCTCCCAGTTGCCCTTCGCACGCTTGTATTCGATAAGAAACTTCTTGATTGGCGAGTTTCCGTCATAAGGTGCGGCCCAAGACAGTTGAACGGTCCTTCCAGACTTGTCCAAAACTTTAAGACCATAGGGAGCTTCGGGTACCTCTGAAATCGTAATAATAAAATCAAATTAAATTAGAATTATTAATGCAACTATATAATCATAATAATATGGTAACAAAGTGAACGTAGTTATACGGCCTGGATACGATCTACACATGATGTTGTACTGTATTTTAAAGTTTAGCAATTCTAGACGTACTCGCGAGCTAGATCGGTAGCAGTTACCCGAGGGCCATAAAATATTCGTTTGGTGTTACGTCAGAATTTACCGAATTTCAGCAAATTTTGATACAAGTTACACCGAAAGGTGGCCTTATAAGAACGGACTGTTACATTTTTATTGACGTTTCACGCTAACGCTTACAGCGACATGCGGGAAACGCTTGTTTCGTGGGTCGATACTCGTTAAGCAATTGGGACAGATTGTTAATATCGGATCGCAAAAACCTTACTGGAGTTCTTATTCTCAATTAAATATCCAAGATAAGTCAACCTGTCAACCATTAACTTATACGCATAAATTCTTCAGAATTATCTATCAATTCACATTGAAGTAGCGTAGTGGCTATCTAGCTACAAAAAGACCAGCAAGAGACATTTAAATAGGATGCAAACAATGTTACCTTGAATGATCATGTTGATGCTGGTGTCATCAGAGCCAAAGGCGTTGGTGGCGACGCAGGTGAAGAGAGCGCTATCAGATCGTTCGGTCCTTCGGATACTGAGGTCAGACACAACTCCACCGGGCAGGATTTCTTCGCGAATGGTGTAACGGGGGTCCGATTTAGGTTCAAGACGCTTGTTGTTCATGTTCCAGATGATTCCGATTGGCTGTCAACGATAATTTTCATAATTTTAATTTGGCATTAGTGGCATAGTATAGTAATATAAGTCTGTCATGCGTTGATAAACATAAAGATTAAGTTACATTATTAATCTCGTGATCGCATCGTAATAAAAAAATCGGAAAAAGAATATAAAGATCGTGTGGCAAAGAGAAATCTCACGCCAGGCTAAAAAGTCTGGAAAACGGCCGTGCCCTGACAAACTAAGTTCGAAATTTGTATACATGCAAGTTTGTATATTTTTAATAGCGTGATTACAGTGGCACCATCTTTGGATGAGTTGTGGGTAGACACTTTAACTGAAATAGGCCACTCACTAATTCAATCGACAAAAAAAGTAAGTCAAAATTATCAATCATACCTTTTCACCCTTGGCTTGGCATTGCAGTACGGCAGGTTCGCTACGGCGAGCAGTTTGGTTCCTCATCTTAATTTCGAACTGGGGTGGAGCTGAAAAATATAAATAACTTTATCTAATTTCTTCATGTGTCAAGATGTATATTGCTACAAGAAAAACAGGAAGAAAGCAAAGCGTACAGGCACCGGGATGCACCGAGTGACACTTTTGTAAGCGGCAAAATTTCATAAATCACACACTAATCGTTAGTTTTAAATTTTATATTGAGTTATTAATGATAATCAACTGGAAGCCTTTTTATAACGGGGGACGTGGGCAGAGAATTTGAACTATCTCTAAATGGTAAAGTTAAATGACAAATTCTTCCTGTGATTTACAGCTACCTTACCCTGCTGAAAGATATATTATTATTTTAAACATGTATTACCTTGAACACTAATAAGGATAACAGCAGACAGTCCAGATCCAATTCCGTTAACAGCTTCGCACAAGTAATATCCCTCATTCGTCTTTTGGATGTTCGCAATAGTAAGAGTTCCATCTTCCACTTTTACATTAGGATTGTTAGGCTTAAGGTCCTTGTAATCGCCAGGCGTATCCCCTAAAAAATGAGGAGTTGTTTTTCAAAAAAAAAAAAAACTAGACTAGATACTACACTAAACATAAAAAAAATATTACCCTCGGTAAATATAAATATCTGGACCGAATAATAGAATTGATTTTGTAAATAAAATACAGTATATATTTAATAATTATTTAGTGGTTATGACATGTCACTCATGTCAGTTAATGAATGGATCCTCTTACCTTCAGCCCTCTTCCATGTCACTTGAGGCTTGGGGAAGCCATCGGCCTTACATTCAACCTTGGCATCAGAGCCTTGAGCAAAAGCCTTATCAGTGGGTTCCAGAATCCAACGAGGAGGAACTAAAATATCACCAATTTATTAGATTTTGCAGTTTAATATGGCAAATGTGATTTTAGCTTTGATATTATTTAAATACTTTATCTGACTTTACTTTAGAAATTGATCTGCAACTCTGAGATTCGATAAGCGGTTTTAGTTATATTAAAACTTCAATACAAATTAAAAACAATAAATAAGATTTTTAAAACATCGGAAATGCATGGCTTAGTAAGCTTCATGCATCCCTAAAATACAGTGAACATCCGCACATTTTTTAAGAATTTCCATGAATTAAGTAGTTTAACTTCTATTAAAACTAAAAACGCTTACAGGAAACGTCATCTGTAAAGAACTTCATATATTAGGATTCATACCGTGAAACAAGATTATAATCGAATCAGTAGCTTTCGCTTGAATTAATATATCTAAACACTATTGTGTTCTTACATAATTTTATAATCAATATAATCTCAATGTTAAATACTGGGGTAATGAAATGTCTCTTATTATTTTCCTTAAAGTATATGTAAGGACAATATTATGTAAACTTTCTTTCAAGAAGTAATATTTAAAAATAATTAAAAAAGGTCTTTTCAAAATTGTTTTGGTCCAAATTAAAATAATAATTTTCTAAATATAAACTTTTGTATTAAATAATATATAACTTAATAGGAAATAAACCATGATAATTCACTTTAGAAAAATTAATAATCATAATATTATCCTTTTCTTATTTTGATATATTATCAAATTGAACTGTAATATTGACTCATTGTTAAATGTAAATAAACCACACATATATGAATAACCAAATTATCTTCCTAGAAATGTTGTAGATTTTCCTTATAAAATAATAATATTCTTAAAAGATTTTAGGCCTCAGTTATTACAGTTCAATTGATTTGATAAGCTCCTATAACGTTGATGAATTATGTATAAAATGATTGATGATTCTATTGGTTAATAGATACAAAAACAGCATGGAGTGTGTAATATATTGTTTTACATGATTATGGAAAATTATACATTTAAACTCAAACGACATTACATGTGATTGGCAAAGCCAACGCTATAGAAGCTTTCGTATTTATGTCTATATATATTGCAACAAAAATGTCGAAGCACATCTAGCTACGAAATAAAAAATAAAGGTTAAAAATATAAAAACAAAACCAAACCAAACGAAGCAGAAAGCTGGGAATGCACATAAATAGTCCCCGCACCAAAACCAGTTGTGATAATGTCGATAATTTTTCAAAGAAATAGAAAGTACAATTTTAAACAACATTATTTCAACAGGCTTGTTAGTAAGGTAAGCTCGCAAAAAAGGCATTATGCAAATTAATAAACGAACATAAATACAGACAGGATCCCGGGAGACGGAGGGAGGCGGAGGGTAATGCAAGGAGGGAGAGAAGAAGAAATGGTTTCGTCGATGATAGCCGCAGCCGGTTCCTACGAACGACATTACTAACATAATCCTCCCCTGTTACTAACACAATGCATTACCGTTACTGTTAATGGATGATACGTTACAATATGATACTGATTTTTGGGTAAAACTACATTTCTATTCTTTTCTACACAATTTTTGCTGTAACTTGTCCTGTCGTCATCAAGTTCAAGTTCCGGAGTTTAAGCTCACAATATTGAATCTACGCAAAGCTCGTCCGTGCTAGGATTATAGGTTATATTTGTGCGTATTTAGGTACCGTGTACTTCTAATGAGGCAGAATAGTTGGAGAAGCCGGCGGCATTGCGTGCGAGACAAACGTATGTCCCGCTGTGCGACCATCCCGCTGGGTCAATCATGAGCCATAACGCTCGCGGTGCCATTTTAGTTGCCGTGACACCGGCTTTCTCCTTCAAAGGTTGCCCTTCGAAGTACCACTGAATGTCGAGTGGCAGATCGCCTTCCGAAATCAGACACGTGACCTGAGTCGCCTGTCCCGCATACAGCGGGGTTTCAAACGAAAACGGAACTATGCGAGGTAGTACTGGAAACAACCATAGAAAATCGGGTTAGATCGATCGGCAAGCGATGTTAGCGACTTGTGAGAGTAAAGGAAAATGGTGAGCGTGATTCGACTGAGTCGCCTTCGGTGCTACGTTGTGATGTTAGTTCCCGATATTAGATTTTTTTTCATTACAGTAGATATAAGTACAACGTGCCATTGACGACGAGGGTCGCAACATGCTCGGCACGGCCTGCTGCGTTCTGTACGATACACGTGTAGTTCCCTTGGTGGTTGGCGCTCACAGAATTGATAGTGAGGACGGACGCCCGTGGGCTTAGCGGCGTCGTCATGATGCCTCGATGGAGACTCGAGTCTATGGTTTCGCTGCTGAACGTCCATGAGATATCGAGCGGCAAGTCCCCCTTGGTGGCGACGCAGTTGACTAATACGGCGTCACCAGGATTGGACGGCACCTCCCCGAAACTGAACGGCACTATCAGGGGCGGAACTGGGACAATAAAAATTTTATGAAGCGTAAAACCATGTTAAAACAGATATAATGAGAGATTGGAAGCGAAAATGACAATACTGGTATCATATCGCACCCTTAACTACCAGCTCGGTAGAATGAGAAACGACCCCGCCGGCGTTGCTCGCTGTACAGTTATAAACGCCCGCGTGCTTTGCGTCTATTGATTCGATCGTAAGAACACTGCTTCTTCTGTCGATGTTACTGACTCTTGCTCCGGGGACAGCGTTGACAGATTTATTATTTATAGTCCATTCGATACGGACGGGTTGATCGCCATGTGTTATTATGCATTGCAGAGCAAAATAGTCGCCTAAAAATGCCGGTTCCGGACCGGAAGCGAAAGGTGCTATCTTAGGAGGAACTGAAACAAATATTATCTAAATGATAAAATAATACGATTCTACCATCTATAAAACGACTAACCGTAGACTACTAAGTCCGAGGAGTACGTTGATCGTCCAGCGCGATTCTCACCGACGCATGCATAGGAACCAGCGTGTTTCGCGTCGACAGATTCAATGATAAGCAAACTACTTCTTTTAGAGTTACTCATTGAATAGTCACTGTTTCTTTGCGATATTAAGTGTCCATTAAACATCCAAGTGATAGTAAGTGGAAGATCACCGAGATTTACAGTGCACGACGCCTGTAAATATTCTCCAACATTGGCTGGTTTTTCGCCGAACGCGAACGGCAGAATGTTTGGGGGGACTGGAAACGGTACATAAAAGAACGATAATACTAAAGAAAACTTGACATGAAATCTACTAAACAGATAATTCGTAAATACAATTTACAGAGTATTAGCGTAAACTGCCTAAATAATTAAGCACCGTTAATAATTAAGGAGGAAGTGTGAGAATGGATCCCGGCTTCATTTTCTGCGACACAGGTGTAGTTTCCGGCATGCGTGTGCGATACTGAACCGATACTAAGGATAGCACTTCTTTCGCCTATATTAAACACGGTCACTCCGGATCTCGGTTTAATAGGTTCGTCGTCAAAAAGCCACCGAAGTTGTAATGGGTGATCGCCTTCAATTACTGAACAAGCTGCAGTTATAACTTGTCCAGAATTTATAGCGACTTCTCCGAACGAGAATTGTTGGACCACAGGAGGAACTAAACAGAAAGCAAGCATCATCCGGTTAATAGGTTACGGTACCAATAACGTTGAGCGTAGCTGTGTGATTCGCGGTTCCAGCCTTATTCATCGCTGTACACGTATAATTGCCGCTATTAGATCCTGAAGCCGTCGGAATATCTAGTACTGAGACGCGTTCGTTTAATTTTGTAGTGGTTACACCCATTTTTCTTGTTACAGTTTCGCCTTGGAAGCTCCAAGAGATATTAAGCGGTAGGTCGCCTTTAGGTACGTGACAGTCTAGATGTACAGATTCTCCAGAGAATACGGCTTCGTCCAATTCAAACGGTTTGATGTGGGGGATAACTAGCAAAGAAAATTGGTATAATGTTAGTGACATAAATATGAATAAGCTGTACATTACATGTAACTGGGTATACCCTTAACATGAAGAGTAGTCGAGTATCTGTCTGCCCCAGCTTTGTTTCGTGCTATACACGTGTAATTCCCACTGTGAGCGCCCGTGACAGAAGCGATAGTTAAGAAGGATGTCTGTTCAGCTATCTTCATTGTTTTAATTCCAGATACAGTTGATAAATCTTGTCCCTCAAACGTCCACGAAACGGACATTGGTCGATCTCCTTTGCTGACATGGCACGTCATTTGGACAGATTCTCCGTAGTATATAGATTCTTCGATCTCGAAAGGCAGTATATGGGGTAGAACTGATTAAAAACGAAAAATAATTCTAACAATCAATCTAAACGTGCACATTATTTCTATGGAGGCCATAGATCTAAAAGAATTGTTACAAATTTCTAATTGACGGAGGGGCGCATCGAGTACGAGTACCGTGGATGTTGACGATTGCAGAGTGATGAGTGCGGCCTGCGCGGTTACTAGCAGTACATGAGTAGTTTCCGCTGTGCTGACCCATTGCCGTCGGTATGCTAAGAACAGATGCTTTTTCCCCTAGTTTTGTCGTTGTTATACCCATATTGTTATGATACGGAATCTCTGTTCCCTGAAAACTCCACGATATTTGAAGAGGTCGGTCGCCTTTTGACACGTGGCAAGTAAGGTGTACGGACTCCCCAGCAAAAATAGATTCTTCAACTTCGAACGGGATGATATATGGAACCACTTGACAAAAAAAAATAAAGCAAAGGTAATAACGATGTAGGATACTACTAGTTAATTAATATTAATTGTAAAGCCTAACAGAATAATATATGTACCGATAACTTTAAGGACAGTGGTGTAAGAAGCTACTCCGGCGCGGTTTTTAGCTACGCATGTGTAGTTTCCGCTGTGGGCGCCGGTGACCGACGGTAACATCAACACTGAAGAGCGTTCGCCCACCTTTGAGAATGTTCCTAGCTCACGCGATAGCAAGTTTCCGTTAAATTTCCAGTTTATTTCCAAAGGAGTATCTCCCTTGGATATGTGACACATCATTTGTACTGATTCTCCCGAAAACAAGGCTTGATCGACGTCGAACGGTAATATGTTTGGTGTAACTGCGTTTAAAGAAACGAATTTTACGAGAGGATTAAAAAAAAAAAACATAAAAACAAGCTTACGTTGCTTCTGGATATGCTAGCGGAACTCATGCTTATTCTGCCAACATATCCCTTAGCATCGAAAGACAATGACGAACATAAAATTATATGTGATGAGTAAATGAAACTGACCATGAACATTAAGGACAGTGGAATGACTAGTGGATCCGGCACTGTTCTTGGCAATGCAGGTATAATTGCCACTGTGAGCAGCGGTAGCCGCGGCGATCGAAAGA
>DWNE01001462.1:0-21971 GCA_018249875.1 Cecropterus toxeus | reverse complement strand
CTGTCCGTCTGTCTGTCTCCAGGCTGTATCTCATAAACCGTGATAGCTAGAAAGCTGAAATTTTCACAAATGATGTAATTCAGTTGCCGCTATAACAACAAATACTAAAAATTAAATATATATATATACATATATATTTAGGTGGGCCCCCATACAATAAACGTGTTTTTATAGATGATGGTACGGAACCCTTCTTGCTCGAGTCCGACTCGCGCTTGGCCGATTTTTTTAGTATATTTATTGTAAAGTTTAATTAAAATAAACAGGATTCATTGATACTTTTTATATTATTTTTAGCAAATGAGTATTCAGTTCATCTGATGATAGTGTACCGTGCCAATGGACACCCGCGATCAACCAGATATAAGTTCTACTTAAGGTCCACCGCAGGCGCGTTGTTACCTCTAAAGACTAAGTTGGAACGCCTCGGGTGTCTTATGTATGTCCTTTACGACACCCTTCAAACAAAAACACATCAGCACTGAACAATGCTGTTATTATGCCGAAAAAGATGTGACGGTGAGGCCGCCGGAGTAGCACCTCAAAGGGCTCTACCACCTCTAACCTCCTACAGGACTAAATCCATTTGATGCAATTTCATTAAAATTATAAAATTGAAATTATTGTAATAGTCTTAATTATAAGACACAAACTCCATCCTAGTGAAACCTTTTTTACGTAAAAGATAATCGATTAAATTAAATTTGCTTAATTGCCTTTTACTTAAAATTATACTTCAATGATAAATTACTTCAATGATACAAAGTAAAAGTTTCTCCTTTTGCCAATAAATCAATACCGAGTTCTGAAGTCGCCATGCCGTCTAAGCTTCCCTGTCAAAGAACCAAACAATAACTGAAACGTACTGAGACTTGAAAGACTTCAAAATCCAATACATAAATCAAAAGTTAAGAATAGCGCACTTTAAGATATTCGAAATCGGTTGCCGCCACGTGAAATCAGTCAATGACAGCGCAAAACAGCGACAACCCGTCTTCCTGTACCGAAAACAACCATCGGGAGCATTCAACAAAGTATGCGAACGAGTCATAAATCACCGACTTTCTAAACTGACACTTTATTCCGAAAATACGAAAGCAAGTTAGGAGCACTGCGTGTTTACTTGAAAACTGAAACGCATCTATTTTGATAAGTCCGCGCTGAAGTTACGAGCACCTAGAGTGCAATGTACGTTTTAGATGTTTGCACACGAGCGATTTAACGTACGAAATTGCGATTACTGTACCTTGCTATGTATTTTTATAGACCATTTCTGTTTACGTATGAATTTGTATGGAGATTTTATGTTCACGTAACGTTTTGTGCAGTACTAAGCGCAATGTAATGCAAATCTTTTAGATACAGCATTAAAAGTAAAAATAAAAATATTGTCTTGTCTAAGGCATTTTGTCCTTCGAACAAAAAAGATGTTTAAATCTTTCATTTAACAATACATAAACACAACACGTATAGTTCACGAGTTTATTTCCCAGCTCTAAAGGCATATAACAATACCTCCTACAAAATTAATGCCTACAATTAGGAGCCTTATAACAATATAAACAGCTAAGTAAGAATTCTAGCACCAGACATAAGGGCCCTAACAAAGTGGCAGATGGATATTAATGCGTGTAGTAAGAAGTGTAGAGCCTCGAGGGCAGCGACGGGGAATTTATGTGCGAAAAACGAACTGGTGAGTGAAGTGTTTTATTGAAATAGCCTAGCTAAGGCTGTTTTCACGCGTGCTACTTTATCCTGCGATTATGCGTGTGGAGACTATTCGCAGTCCTGCCTGTGTCATTACGACTATGCATATAGTTTATGTTACAGTTATCTTAGTGATGTTTATAAATATTTTTCTAGATAAGAGTATCTCAAAATCGAAAGCCAGCAGTAGAATTTGAAGTTATAACATAAAAGTAGCAAATAAGCATGCTTTCCGTCTGTTGGAAAGTAATCACTGTCGCCTGGATGAACATATGTAAGGGAATTCACATAATCATAGAACAAGGATTATATCTTAAATCAATTAAAGAGCGTTTTTATTGTCGAGGGCAAAGATACTCGTAGAAGACATATAAAAGTGAACCGGCAATCCTTTCACCGAAACCCACTAGTTTACGCCGGAAATAGATGAGATACCATCTTATCTATTTCTAGCCTAAATATGTCTTATCATACTTGTTTTATCACGTTGAATATCAATATTACTTTGAATATAGAATCGTTTTCATTTTTAACCGACTTCCAAAAAGGAGGAGGTTCTCAATTCGTCTGTATTTCTTTTTTATCAAACGTATTCGTACATATCAGTCATATCGCGCTTATTTCAAAGGGACGTAATCATCGCAGATAAAATCTAATCGCGCGAAGTAAAATCGCATGTGAATTGGCCCTACGGCCTGTCACCTAGAATAATATTGTACTCAACCCTCGTAAAGTGATTTACAGTAAACGATACAACTTTAAACAATAATGCTGTTGGCAATAAAGGAGTATTGAAATGAAAACCCAAGTATTCAATTGAAATTTTGTTTGGGTCAGGCTTACAATAATTTACTTAGGACCCTCCATAGAGGGTAATGTAAGGTCAAGTAGAGATCAAATTTATAATTATAAAAATATTTTCTCTACATTCGAACGTTTGTTTTCTTTGTAGGTGTTAATATTGAATATCTACTTTTCATACATTGAATTTCATACGTTTGAATAAGAGCTTTAGAACCTTTACAGATTTATTTTTTAACATGATTTTTGGATTTCATTTTCTTTTCCCTTGGCAAATCTTAAATTTCCTTTGACAAATAATAAATACTGAGAATCCAACATTAAGCATTAATTATATCGACATCTAAAGGGATACCGTATGAGGAGGTAAAATATAAATGAGTTGTTGTTTTACAAGTCATGAACGTTTGTATATAACTAGTACAACTAGTATATATATAACTGGTATATAAATACAAGTCATGTATGGGAGCCATCCATAAATATTTATTTCATTTTATTTCAACCGTTATATCTACACGTTTCATGGGATACGGCCTGCAGGACAGACAGACAAACGGACAGCCGGACAATGGAGTTTTAGTTATAGGATCCCGTTTTTACTCTTTGGTTAACCGTAAAAGCTAGAAGATTATATTATATTCTTAAGTTTCTTTAAAACGGAAATATATAGAATACTTATGATATGATGTAACTTTATGTGTCACTTCATCCAACACGTTCTTTGTGAAATAATAATGTCATAACTGTAATATAAACCAGCTTCATAATTAATCAATAACTAATATCAGTATTACACTTAGTCTTGCGGTTTGGTTAATTCAACACCAATCTATAAATACCAAACCACTGTAAGAGTATAGTTCATAATTAGAAATTCTGACTTAAAGCTTATTACATTTACTGTGATCATGGCTCTGTGGCTCTGGCATGTCGGAACTGATTGAGATTTGTGGTTTTTGTATGAAAATTATGTTATTATTTTTTTATAAGAACGAAGCAGCAAACGAGCAGATGCAGTCCACCTGATGTTAAGTGGTTACTGCCTCATGGATATCTGAAAGCAACCTAATATAGAACAAGGGTTGCATCTGAAGTCGATCACAGATGCGTCGCTACTCCCGAGGACTTAGATGGTCGCCTCATATATAAGTGAGCCGATATCCACACCCTTCCACCGAAACGCAAAATCTATTTCATACTAGAAATAGGTGTGGCGGTGGTACTTCTCCGGTCGAACTTCATTGGTTCTACCATTTATCTTTCACTAGAACTTAATGCTCAAAATTATAACTTTATTGGATTTTTTTTAAATATTTAAATGGCAAACTAGCATGTAATCCCCCTCATGGTAAGTGGCCACTGCCACTTAGTAGCCACGGATGCGTTGCTACCCCTGAAGACTAAGTTGGAACCCCTAAGATAAGTATCTCCCTTACAGCCTTCAGACCAGAATACAACAGGGTATAACACTGCTATTATTAGGTAGAAATAGGTATAGCTGTGACGCTTCCGGAGTGGAACTATAAAGAGTTCTACCATCTGATAAAATACAAATCATAATATATTTATATAAAGTACCTATATTATGATTTGTTAATATAATAGTTAATGACGTTTAATTAGTGAGTATATACTCATTCATTGAACTAAAGTGGTCGAAGATACTCCTTCAGCGGTAGCGAAAACCGCACCCAAAAATGGTGGTGATTCAAAAATAATGGAGGCCGATATGCGAAAAACAGACATAAAAATGTTTCCATGTCTGGAAACAAACAATTTGAAAGACGATATGGACGGATAATTTAAACAACGGAAAATAAATTATAAATTTCTGTCATGAAAAAATGTATAGTTAATACATATTCTTAGATACTTTCTGTTATCTAGATTACAGCCAACCGATTTCTAACTCATGTCTCGCTGTGTATGGATTACCATAGAGAGAGTATACTAGACTCTGTGGTATACCTAACTGCATCGTCGTATTACAGGTTACAGAAGAAGAGAGTCACGTCTATAAATACTATTTAAACTCCTATAAACAATACCTTGTGTTGCCTGGTAACGTATCCTAAAACTAACAATAGCCACCGAATGCCATAAAAACTTATAGCCCGATAGCCTCTTAATTTCCTAAAATGCTTTTATTGTGACTTGTTCAGATCCTTTTATGTCTTTAAGTATCGTCTATATTTCCATTGCTATTGACAAAATTTAGCATTTACAAAATTGATCAATAATGAATCATGTTTAGCATAAGATAATTTATAAAAATGTTTCAAATATATTCAGTTTTAAAGTGAACAATTTTAATACATCCAAACATTCTTCTATTTCGTGATATATTTGCTAGGAAGACGGTCCACCACCACTTGCAATTCTAAAAGTTGGGAAAACTTGTATCTCGTATGCGAAAACTTGCTTCAAATAACAGCAATAACGTTTAAAATACAGTTACTGAATACTTATTAGGTTTAGGTAAGATTCAAAAGTTTGGAACTAACGTACGTAGAAGATTCGTAACTGTCTTGGCGACTGTTATTCCCAAACTTATTCCCGTGGGAGTCGATAACACCATTCCGTGAAATATATGGGGGAGAAATTTAAAATTTCGTTTCAATGTAGCGAACGGAAATTTATTGGTCTTTATAATTCCATCCGTATATGCGATCTACGAATGTGGTTTGTACGCAAATTGGAGATAAATCTGTAATATAAACTAGTAACATCGTTAAAAACATTAAAATAAAAAACCCAACTGCTTAAAAGGAAATTATTGTTGACGACCCGCGTGGTCGAGCGGTTACCATACCGGTCTGACGCGCAATGGGTCCCGGGTTCGATTCCCGGTCAGACAGAAATATGAATGATGAGTTTAGATTTCTGTTCTGGGTCTGGGTGTTTGTGTATTCGTGTTTGTGTGTCCATGGCACCCACGACACAGGAGAAAATCCTAGTGTGGGGCTATGAGTGTAGAAGGCGTGGCGTGCGTGTTTATTGTTCATAACAATATATAGGTATTTACTTAACGCATATATGAGTTTTAGTCAAAATAATCAAGTAAAAGTATTATAATACCTATAGATATTTGGATTAATCTATTTACTAACTTGCATTTGATACCCACATTGTAACCACATTCATAATAGTAAAAAATATTGTCGTCGTCCCCACTTTCCTCTACTTCCAGACGACATTTTTAAAAATTATATAGTCTATGTCTCTCTGCACACTGAGACGATTCTAATGATATGTCATGCGTCACAATCCATCAAGCCATTTGGGCTGTAGCGCGTATCAAAGAAATTGACATACATACAAACAAACCTTCACACATACATACATACGTTCGAAAAACATTACCCTCCTTCTGACGGGTAAAATTGAAATGATTTGTATCTGTTTGTTCCTCAATCACGTAAGAACCACTAGTCTGATTTAAATGTAGTTTTGCATGGATGTAGTTTATATACCTGATTAACTCATAGGCTAATTTTGATTGCAATATTTTGCAATGTTTAAAGATGGCGACCATTTTATGTCCCGTATGTCCCGTAGCGAAGCACGAGTACTTCAGCTAGTTCCTGCTAAGATTGTTATTGAGATATATTCCTTTTAAATTTCATCCACTCTTCCCACTGCTGGAAACAAGTCCCTAGATGTTACAATGCAGTTTGTATGTTGGTATATTTACACGTATATTATACATTACTTAAGAAGACCAGCCATTATAAAAGCTCATTATGCTCCGGCATATAGAATTTAGTATACTTTGATCATCGACAGATTAATAGGTAAAATTCAAATAGTCTGACTTTTTTAGAGCTTCAACATAACCGTATCTACATTCATTATACTCATGATATTTATTTTACACTTTATATAGTCTGATATTTGCAAAAGAAAACCAAAGATGGAAAAAATAAAATATAAAAGAATTGCCTCTACATTGCTTTTGAACTTCATAAAAAAGTTAAGCATCGTTCATTTCTCGTAGAAATGCTTAAGAGGGTACATATACACTTTAAACTTAGAAACATTTTACATTTTTGGCCGTAACTTGAAAATGCGATATTTATTTTGCGGAAACATTACGTCGTGAAGTAGACACACTAGTAGCATCTACTTAAATACATTCATAGCTGTCATTCAAGCTAAGATTCCTAGTTGTAGGCGCCACTCACAAATACCCAGACTTAGGAGTTGATTTAAAATAATATAAAGTATTTAATTCTTATCATCTTGGTACTTAAAAGCATCCACTTAATGCATAAATATGTTTTATAACTGTCACTTAGTAGTATTAATTTTAGATATACGAGTACCGTTTATCCCGCTAAAAGGGTGTTTAGAATAATTATAGCACCCGTTACATCAAAGATTATCATAAAACTAGCACGAAGTATTTTTCTATACTAGTTGAACGTACGCCTTTATCTACATACACTTAATTTTAGTTGTAAGATGCGATCAACTATAAAAATTTTGATCAGAGGTCGGTAACGCGCAATCCCCCGGTTACATGTGGCCTATGAAACTCTTCTTGCGGCCCGCGGACTTTAAGTATTCCTGAATATTCCTGTCGACCTGTTTATTTTTCAGCGACAACATTATTTAGACATATTATTCAATTAAGACTAATTATGTTTCGATATTATTCAGAAAATATTATTGTGACGACTAATTTGAAGGCGTCTTTTTTATTCGCCAACTATTTGAGAGACTTTCGAATGCGCTCGCTTCCTCATCTACAGCTAGGGTAGCCCGTATTACCAAAAATGTTGCCAACCGCTGAATTTATATAAACTGCATACCATGATCATAAAATCTTACATGTATTTTGAATTGAATTCTAATTTTTTTACAGAATTTGCAAACTGTATTTTCTAGAATGTACCAACGAACATACCGATTTTATTGTATGTATTTATTGACTATCGGTTTTCTTCTATACTAATTCGCTTAGACGCGAAGAACTTGAGACATTAAGTAATCAAATGTATCATTAGAACCTATATTGGTTACTAATGAGTGCGCAGGTTCAAACGATTTTCAACATTACGTTCCTGTTAATAAAGATCACATATGAAGATGTAATTTGAAATGGTGAACTGGATGCCTTAGCAAGTTGCTTAACCTGCATTATCAATCTGCGCAGGCGCCGCACAGAAGTGAATCTGTGAATCTTAATAGAATGTAATTAAGCGATGATACGTAGAGAAAAAATGTAACAAGAATTATGTATATAGAAAGCCATGTATATGAACTATAAAATTGTATTTCTTTCTTCCTATTGGGGTAAATAAGTAGTAGTTAATAACAAAAAATCCAGCAAAGATTTAAATCATTCGTAAATTCACGTTTTATTGACTTAATTTAGGACAGTAACTTTAGACGATTTTAAGAGCAGATAGCCAAATGGTTAAAACTCGGCCGAGAATCAAATCCCAGGTACGCACTATTGATTTACGGTAAAGAAAAACATCGTGAGGAAATCTGCAGACCTAAGATTCATCTAAAAAAAGACTTCTCAAAGTTATGTCAAGTCCACTAATTCGCACTTGGCCAGCGCGGTGGACTATGGCGTGAAACTCTCTCATTCTGAAAGAAGACCCATGCCCAGCAGTGGAACAATAATGCGTTGACGATAAACTTAAGACGTATTTTGTACTATTAGACATAAATTGTAATTCACTTTTAAAATAAAAATGCTCGTGAAATAATCTACGCGCCAAATACATCTTTAAAGTATTCCGTAGGATTCATGGAGTATCTTCCAGGGCTTGTTTAGACAAGTTAAGTTAAGTCTTAATAATGGAAGTTTTCGTGTCTACTACCTTAGGGTAGTAGACACGAAAACTTCCATTATTAAGAGAATCCCGAAACCAACATCAAAGCAGAATGACTAATTCTGATTTAAATTAAATTAAATCTACCAGACATTCGAAGAATTAACAAGGAAAACTACAAAAGAATTTTCCACGGCAATCAAAGTTGGTCTCGTCCGAATTTGTTCTAAAAGTAAAATCAAGAATTAAGTTTAGTCCAAAAGTTCGTCCTATCAGATTCAGGTAGTGGTCAAAGCAGATCTTGTCTAGAAATTTTGGCGTCACGCCAAGACTATTTTTATACCTACGTCTGTAAAAGTTTCTTTAAGCATTGTGTGGATAATCAAACAATTTACAACTGGTGGAGAAGAATGGTCGTCGAGCTGACCGCACTCTTAGGATAAAGAGTCCAATTAGAGTAGGCATATGTCAATCGTCTTGTATTACATCAAAACATATCAACATGCAGTCATCAACACGCATGCCTTACTCGGTGACTATTAACAAAAGCTCGTGTCCAAAGAGGCCTCTGTCCAAAGAGGACGAATACACAAACCCCCAGACCCAGAACAGAAATCTAAACTCATCATTCATATTTCTGTCTGGACGGGAATCGAACCCGGGACCCACTGCGCGTCAGACCGGTATAGTGACTGCTCGGCCACGCGGGTCGTTAAAATGACAAAAACATCTAGTTTTCGAGTCTGCTATTAAAGTCTTTGTTGAATTAGACCTGCTTTAATAAGCACTAACCCCTCCCGTGTCTTTTAAACCCAATGGTTTCCCGGGTGTCTTCTTTATTTTACAAGTCGCAGGTATAGAAATATATTTGTCGACTCATGTAACTTCTACGTACTACGTACCTTATTATAAATATAATTAGTTTAAAGTCTTAAATAATTATTGAAACGGTTTTAAAGTTTCACCAGTTCTTTTTAAAGCCTCACAAGAAGGCTAATTTTAATATCCCAATGTCATAATAATATAAAGGCAAAAAGTTTGTGATGATGGATGGATGTTTGTACTCTTTCCCGCGATAAATACAGATAGGATTTGGATGAAATTTGACGCTTATAACCTGGACTAATACATAGGATAACTGTATACTATGGCAACCCTGGAAATTCTGGAAAATATTCTCCTAAATATACAAAAAACTTTGAATTGCTAGCTTGAACTAAATACCGTTAAGTAGATATATTTAGTCTCTACATTGTTTTACTGTCCGTCTATCTGGTGTAAGAATCTACAAGACCGATTATGAGAAAACTTTTTAATGAAAACGAAAAGTAAACGTACTTTGTTACTGTTCAATATATTGCCCGGGATTTTAATCGCATATCTACCCTTATTCATAAAAAAAGACTACGAGCCTTCAATAAGCCATAAAAATAAATTCAAATAAATTTTAAACAAAGAAATTAAAAAAACATCGCCTGGATACAGAAACTGCACACTCTACATTCTGCAAATAAGGTTATCTGCGCGAAAATATAAAAGAATTGGATTTAGTCTGCCAATTGATGAAAAGTTTCAAAAGCGCTCGCTTTAATTTTCCGTCGCTATTTTTGCTCACATTTACTCTCGGAAAAATAACGAATTAACAAATTCATAGATCTGACTTAATTTTTTTTTCCAAATTAAGTTATTGAAGAAATGTACATCAACAATTTTATCCATGGCTTTGAATATATATTTATCTGTAAAAATTTGTGCAAGGTTTATGATTTTTTTAGGTAACATTATTTTAATCTCGATAAAAGAAATCAAGTCGAATCTCGATAAAAGAATCTCCTTTGAATAACTTTAAAACTTCTTCTAATTAAAAATGAATAGTCACAGCATTCTATAAGCAATTAAGAATGTATTAATAACTTCACAAAATATTCTCTACACCAACTTTGTCTTTTATTCTGTTAAAAGAGTTTCAAGAGAAAAGTCACGAAATTGAAAGAAATGTTTACCGTATTAACTTTTCTATGTCGCGTCATTTTCCTCCCTTAGCAAAATTTCCTTAAAAATGGCATATATAACACTACTTACAAGTGGAACATAAGTTTTTAGATAATAAGGTAATATTCTATATCAGAATTTAATTAAGAATGGCCGTCGCTCGCCGCTCGGTAAGAATATTTTCCTACTCGTCAGAAACCCGTTAATACAAAGTGATAGCATTTGTCGTCGGAAAATTAATGGAGTGCTGAACGACTAATAGGTAAGTCGCTTAGCTTATAACACTAATTAGTTGCAACTTTAGTTCGCTTTAATTGTTATGGGCGCATTCCTCCGTAAAATATGTAATTTGAAACTTAATCTCAAAATTTCAAACAATTTTTAATAGTCGTATTGTACCGTAAATGTTATATAATTATACATTCTAAATAAAAATAAGCACCTTAAACTAAAAGCAAAAAATCTACTTACTACATTATACATAAAAACCAGTCTCAAGAAGAGAAAAGTAAATACGTAAATAAAAACCAACCAAAAAAATCCGGAGCAAAAAAATCCAAATCAAAATGTGCACAAAATAAAAATACAGCACTTCACATAAACATAATGTTTCGGCACACCGCACACAAATAAAAATTCTTAAAAGCTTTGAATGTATGCAAAACGCACTTTTACAAACACCAACACTCAACTTTACCCGTTTGCCGCCAACCGCTCCAACTTTTTTCAAAATCAGTTCGCGTTAAAATCAGTTCGAAAAATTCGTAAAAAAAAAATTCGCGAATCCCTGCGGACTGAAAGTTTCGCGCCGCGTCGTCGCGCGTGACTCCGGAATTCGAATGAGGAATTTTCGGCTATGATGGGGAAGATGTGCGCATAGCTGTGGCTTAGATGAGACTGTGGCGTGGTATGTACCGCGGCACTCGCACTGTGTGGCCGAAGCCGACTTTCGCCCCGACCGGTCGCCCTACAGCTCAGCCGACCGGTGACGCATCCAGGAACACTGTTAATTCTCTACATTTAACACTATGACTATTTTCCCCCGTACGGAACGCTGAATTGCCCTTTTATTCGCTATGATAGCCCGTACACGTCTCGATTATTTGATAACTGAATAAAGTGGGTGCGTACCGGTCGCTTGATAAGTCGACACGTCGCTAGGGGTAGCAAACATAGCGTTAATAAATGAATTTTGTTGACACAGAAATTTTTGCGCGATCGCGCTCCTATTGTTGTGGCTTGAAATAAGATATATTGTTATGTAAATTATTCAAATTGCGTTCCATCAAAAGTGCATTGTAACTGTTGAGAATTAGCTGAATAAGAATATGATAATGACGAAGGGAGGTTTACGGCATCGTAGTCAATACATGTTCACGGGATACCACGTGTTTATTAAATATTTATTACTAAAAATGCATTACTCATCAAATTTAATTGAGTACTTTGTTTTTCGCGTATAGCATGTCCTTTAGTTTGTTAGAACTATAACCTTTGCATGTTTTACGGATTGCGTACGTGCAAATTAGATGTTGGTTGTATTGTACGACGTAAATTCTTATATAATAAACATATTTGGAAGGTAATTCAGCTTAATTTACCCGTAAGATTCTCTTTAACGTTATAGGAAAATCCATACATGCATGATTTGTGGTTAATGATAACGTAGGTAATTATTGTATTAAATCAAATATATATGTGTATAAATATAAACGCATACTGGAATATGTCTTAATTCTAATTAGATAATTAAATTAATTATTCGACATAAGCGAAAATTGTTTTATATATGCATTGTTTTGACAATTGACACAGTAGTTTTGACTAGCTGATTCTATTAGCAAACCATTTTTCCAATATTCCTTATAAGGATGATGGCCTCTTAAAGATATAGGCTAATCTGGCAAGCATGTAGAACGTTTTCCTTCTCCATAAAACTGATAATCAAATACGAACCTGAAATTTTTAATAACTACATTGCGCCCGTAGTTTTAATATATATATATCTATTATCTATTGTAATTTCTAGACTCTTTAAAGAACAGGCATTAACTGGTTAATTGAGCATCGTACGACATTTTTATACGATAGTCAGATGGCAAAATTTTTCAAAGACTCGATGAAAAATTGCATAGATACCAGAGTATATTGTCGAAACGTATCATATCACCATGGTCGGATCGTGACAGAGTCGTGTATACGACAAATCGTGTCGTATCATGCATTGAAAATATCCTTATTGTCATCGCTAACCTAGTTCACAACTGTAGCTCGAACAAGGAGCGTCAGGAAGTTGCAGGAGCAGGATGTACGTACAGACCGCGACTAAACTTCGCGACGGTTCTAGTTGCTGGCACTTGTTATCTGTTTGTTGGAGTTTACGATTCTGCGCTTCAGAGGAATAACATTAAATTGAGGTATTAACATTCAAATTACTGTTATATCTATGATAGTCTGTGGTTGCCGACTCCTTTAAATATGAGGCAATCATCTCACAGTACACAGGAATAGCAACGCGTTTGTGATCGACTTCAAATAGAACCCCTGTTCTACATGAAGTTGCTTACAGATGTCCATGGGCGACAGCAAACACTTACCATCAAGTGCACTGCATGCTCGTTTGCTACTTCAGTCTGATAAAAAAATCCTATCAGTAATCTTAGAAATCGAATACGAAACTCCAGAGTTGAAAGCCGGAATTCATACCATACAAAAACAACACAATAAGTTCACATTATTATAAATATTGTTAGGAATTTACAACCTTTCAATCATTTTATTTACTATTATGTTGTTAATCGGTGATAAATTATTTTAATACACCTTAAATATAATATTTATGTTTGTATTTATCTTCTGGTATCACGCAATTTTATATTTACGTTTATCTTCTTCTATACTGACAGCCGCTATTCACTCCATGACAAGTTTCTTGGACATCAAATATTTTTGTCACAATCTGATATATTGACTGATGATAATTGCCATAGATAGAAGACCGATGGCGCCTTTAATGTCTTGCTTGATATCAACCAAGTAGCGATTAGCGAAATCGCGTGCTATAAATATGTTATGGACAAAATAGCTATTCAGCAATAAATTGAGTCTAAAGCCAATTTAGGTACGTTACGTTCATCTTTTTTTTACCGACTTCCAAAAAGGAGGAGGTACTCAATTCGTCTGTATTTTTTTTTTCATTTCTTAAAAGAACTGGTTTCATTAAAATAATATACAAATTACTTATGGAGACAGACAAAATTAAAGCTATAATCCTTTAATTTCTATTAGTCTTATATATGGACTGTTTAGTCCTTGTTATGCATACTCTCATGAACTATTATGCAGACTATGGGCACCGGATTTTTGGCTATTATGTTTATTTAAATGCCTTTTTCGATTATATATTATTTTATATTAGATTACAATATTTTAATTACATGAAAAAGTACTATTTTTGTGTCTTCTTCAAAAAATAGCTTGTCGCCTACACATTCGCGGTATAACAAGTTGGTAATTTTATTCGGAAATGTTAAAATTTTGTCGTCGTTATAATTCATTGAACTTTCCCTCAAGAAGTCAAATGCCGTGTTAACATAAAGGTTCTATGAGATTTATACAACTCAAATGAGGTACAATTAACATGACTTTCTAAATTTAAACTCATATGGAATTTAGAACTATATTTTTTATAACATATATTATGCAATTTATAATACACAAACAAATAACTGGAAAAAATATTTTGAAAAAAGAGAGGTAAGCTAATTATAACCAGTCCAAAAAGGATAGAATAAAATATATATTAAAAATACAAATTTGTAGTTCAAGTTTTAGTAAATTTAAGAGCTATATATATCTTACTCAGTTTTATATATGTCACGCACACATACTATGGATAATATTTAAGTGTCAAGACATAAATTAAGTCACAAATACTTTGAAGAAGTAGTATGTTAATTTTGTGACTTACGAGTCATATTAATTTGGTAGCTTTGATAGAATACTAAAGTACGTAGTAGAACATTAAAATATTACGGATCCCGCACACAATAAAACTATGTCGTTAAATATTCCGTCCGAGCAATAAATTAACTGCAATAAATGAGAAAACAAATACCTGCCTTTTTATTATTTTTGGTTAATTTTAAATGTACATTCATATAAAATTATTTAATATAAAACATACAAAAGAATGACAGACTTATTTAAATAATTGCAGTTTAAAGACCTTTAAATGTTACCCAAGAAAGTCCCTAGTATTAATTTAATTATTACTCTAGTATTACTGAAATTTTGAATGCTTGAACAGATTTCATTACAAAATATAAATAATTGCAATTTAAAAACCATTCAATATTTCCCAATAAAGTAACATGTATGAATTTACTACTTCATTATACCTCTTCGGCCTTACTAGACTTTTATATAATTAGTAATATTTGAATGACAGAACAGGTTCCATTAAACCACTAATTAAACAAATATATTCCAAAGTATGACGAGTATAATAACAAGTGAGATTAAACAGATTATCATGCATCTATCAAGCAATCTCGCGAACATCTTACTCTCAGGCAGCTCCTGCGAGCTACCGTGGCAATAAACAGAAATCCGATACCTTGTCTACGGCAGCCATTTAAACTACAAGATCAAGATAAGCATCGTTTGCTTTATTATTTACAACCTCTTCGAGCTACAAACGCGCCAAAATCTATCTATTTTTATTTAATTGAACTTGCTTGAGTGCAGAACGGTCTAAGAACTTATTACAGATCTTGTAATGGGACCCACGTAGAATAAATAGGTTGGAATGTTTGTGTTTTTAAAGGAGAATAATATTTTTAAAACCTATATATGTATGTAAAGTCGTTGGCATGACCTATAGTCCAAATTGCTTGACAAATTTAAACATATGAGGTATTGTCTAATTTGTATTGGTAACACGAATGACAATTTTAAAACAACAAGTTTTCTTCTCGCTGCGTCTTACGATTTATTCAGGCTGGCAGGATTTATTTTTTTTAAATATTTATTGCATTTAATTTCTTGCGAGCTCAAGTTTTGTTTTTACTATTACTGTAGGCGATTTAGAATAAATATCGTAATATGCAAGTAACCTGCATTTTCCAACTAATACTCGTATGTAGTACCACGGTAAGTTACATAGCTTCTTGAGTAGGTCCATAGAAATTACGAGAAGTTTTAGTAAATGCAAGTAAGTAATCTTTTCATCATGCTAGTATATAATATCATCAATGTGATAGATTCTATGACGAGTCTATTAAATCATATTAGGTTGTAATACAATTAGTCGCTTACAATTTCGATGACAAGCCAAATATTTGATCTCTAATTCGCAAAACAAATTCAAACACTAAACTGCAGATGCAAGACTAACAGCTGCGTTCCAACTAATTCTAAGCATTAATTTATTCATTTACCCTTCACGCCCCAAATCGTATCGTGAATGAAAGGGTTGAATACCGTCAATTCATCATTCCACGTCGCGAAACAAATCGATTTGTAATATCGATTCGCACGTGCTATCTTTAACATTATCGATGAATGGTATGATAAAACGATAGTTCTGCGGCTGCTAATGATGCTATACAATTTTATTAATGAATGTTTACCAAATAATGAATTTACACGTATTTACAAAGATTTATATAATTCTAATAAATAATTTACATTAAATATTAAAGTATTTCAGAATAATTGAATTTACGTTTGTAATTGTCAACGTTTGTCTCACCGCTGGCCGTAGATTGGAGTATATTTAGACTTAAAGAAAATAAATAATATTAGAACTGCACTTCTTCACCTATGATGATGATAATCTATGATATATATGATGATCTATAAGAACTTCAAACAAATATACAAAATTTTAAATTTCAAAAAGTGTATATTTGTAAGGTAAAAGGTAAGTGCTCCTGATTTCCAATACAAAGACTTTGGTAAACGAAGCGTACTTATCTGAGGGATTCCAAAATAGTCTTCAGGGTTAGTAAAGCATTTTCCAGGTGGTAGAACTAACGTAGTTCGACCGAGGAAGTACCACCGCCACACCTATTTCTACCGTGAAGCAGTTCTTGCGTATTGGTGGAAGGGTGTGGTTGCCCACTCACTTTTATATGAGGCGACGATGTCAGTCCTTGGGAGTAGCAACGCATATGTGGTCGACTTCAAATAGAACACCCGTTCTATATGAAGTTGCTTACAAATTTCCATGGGCGGCAGTAACCACTTACCATCAGGTGAGCTGCTTGCTCGTTTGCTACTTCATTTTAATAAAAAAAATTACTAACCTCAGGTAAGATGAATCTTATCTGATGTTGATAACAGGTATTCATTGTCAGCAGTGGCCGCTATCAAATAGACTACATGCTCATTTGCTCCTTCTATCTGTACTAATATTATAGAGAGGTAAAGTTTGTAAGTTTGTGAGTTTGTAGAGGCTAATCTTTGGATCTACTGAACCGATTTTGAAAATTATTTCACCAAAAGAAAGATACATTATTCCTGAGTAACATAGGCTTTATATTATCCTGGTAAATGAAAAGTGTTTTACGTGGTAGTCGAATTTGCAAAGTAATGTTTATAAAAAGTATCAAAATTATCAAAGGTATAAAAAATGTTGTCCTGTTTGCTCGTCGACTTGTTTTGAGCGACCAGCTAGTATACTACGAGTATTATCGCGATCCGTAATACTATATTCGCAACGTGCCTGTTAATGTTTTTGGTGATCTGCAAAGTCAATGCCAACACGATAATGACGTCCACACCAGCGTCCATAGCTGCCTTATCTTCTATTTGTGTAATAATTACGCACCTATATACCTAATCTATTAATTAAAATATAATAATAATTACAACTAATGATAATAAAAATACATGATTAGTAACTCTGGATGATTTGTCTATGGATTTTATCGTATAGAGCATAGACCAACTAGACTAACCAACTAGACTATACTTAGGTAGGTTTTAATCTTATCTGGGGTTGATCACAGATTTTATGGACGACAATGGACATTTAGTGTCCAGTAAATAAGTATTTCTAGGTTTATGGAATAAACATACATACCTACTTATAGATTTGAAGGTGGTAGAACTCTTTGTGGTTCGACTCCGGAAGCACTAATTCTGCCTACGAACAGCAGTATTAAGCGCTGCTGTGTTCGGGTCTGAAGGTTATCATAAGGTAGATGCGCTTATTCTAGGTGTTCCAGCACAGTTTTCAGGAGAAGCAACGCATCTGTGGCCAAACTCAGGTAAGACTCTGATCTTATTTGGGGTTGATTTTATAGATGTCCATGGTCGGCAGGAATCACTTGCTATCGATGATACCTCAATATTAAAAAAAACACACGTTTTGAAAATAAACACGTGACTATCACATGAGATTCCTGAGATAACTTATATGCATCATTAACGACAGGAAAAAGATAGTTAACTTGAAACTCAAAATCAAAATTAAACCCAGACCGCCAGCAGCGAAGTTTATGCCTCTGGTCTATCTTTGTAACATAAATTGACAAAAGCATGATGTGACAACTTGACAAATAACCCCAACAACCCCAACGAAGACGCAAACGTAAACGTTTTGCACCTTTACGATCGCTAACAAGCAGCCAAATTAAAATGATCGATTTGAATGCGACATCGTTACTGGGAGAGCCCATTCAATGCGTGGTCGCCTAACAAATTGGTCCCCATCGAAAAAATCCGAGCCGAAGGGTGAAATAGGAAGTTATACTGGTTTTATTTCCTCCCCACACTAGTATCGATTCCCCAGCGCTACCGCAACAGAGTGTCAGTTTGAAATTTTTGATTGATGTTCTTTCTTTGTTGGTGACAACGGGCAAGTTATCTTTTTGTGTGAAAATAAGTTTAACGCTTCTCCGCTCATTAAGGGCGATCCTGGTACAATAAGAAGCTTTTTCTGACAATTATTTATTTGCGTATAAAATATTGCTTTGGCGCAAATACATTAATTTATTTTGCAATAATAATCGTGATAAATATACGAATATTTTATATAATACATAATAACGAAATATTAACATGTTCGGATAAATAAGTTTAAAGAAATAGCGAGCACAGATTTAGTTCCAAAAAGATTCAATTTATAAAGGTGTAGCCTACCTATCATCTCAGGATGTTGTGGACTCACACAAGTACCTAACACCCAAAACTAGGGATTGAACCTAAGACATTGCAGAATTCAAAGGTAACGTTACCGCGCGACACACAAAAATTAACTGATTATAATTCATAAAGTAATTTTTACCATTTACCGAACCATTTATTAATATATAATAAATAAAGGTTATCTTTTGTTACCTTTTATTTTATAACTTTTTGTACACGTTACAATAAAAAATTAAAAAACATAAAAAATTTAGTACAAAAAATCTACTTATTTCAAAGTAAAATTTCTTCCAGCAGCCCGGGATCTGTGGGTTCCATCCATAGTTCTATCCCGTAGTACCACCGCCACACCTATTGTAATGAAGATAAATATCGGAGGCGTTTTTAATCCTCAGGGGTAGCAATGAATCTGTGGCCGACCTCGGCTATAGATTTTTTGCGGATTTAATTAATACATATTTAATTATATACATATGTATATGGGCGCAAGCTTTTATATACCATCAAATTCGTGAAGATTTCAACCCCGTTTACTATATTTATAATGTAAAACGCTAGATGAACTTATGTCCTTGTTTATACAAATGTTGAATAATAACAAAACTAAATAGAACCGACAATGTAACTCGATCTTAATCCTAGATACACTGTTGCGATAGGGTGTGTTATTCATCCACCAAGATAATATCAGAGAATAGCAGATCGCATTGTTTATTGAAACTAATGCATATTAAAATGTTGATTAAAAACGTTAGAATGAATCCCTAAGCTAGAAAACTTTAGGCTGCTTACAGACGAACTGTAGCATCTTTTAAAAAATGATACCTTATTACGTCCGTTATTTTTTTCTAAAGACAATCTTAGTAATATGAAAATCATCAATCATCAAACCCGAATATGTAACCGAAGAACCTGATTTTCACCTTAAATACCTCAAAAAAATTTGATCATAAAAGATTATTTTAAAGGAATAGACAATATTCTATTCTAGTAAAGGCCTGCAATGTTCTGGACCACACTATTTAAAATTTTGTTGGTGAATGAAGTACAGATTAGTGGTCAAACCGTATCAGATGACTTTCGAACTGCCCTAAGGTCCTTGTAAGGTCCTTGACGAGGCTTAATGACTGACGGCTAATGATGCATTATGATGATTTATGACACTTACTTTATTGATTGCCCTTAGATTATAATAAAAGTTTAAACTAAAATGATCTTATTTAGATACATATCTAATAATACACAAAATTAAAATATAAATAATGGAATTAAAATATAAAGTAGTGAGAAATGATGCTGCATTTGTTTACATAAACCCTATGAGATTTAATCAGAACATTTGTAACTGACTACATTTAGAAAATTATCTATCTGAAGTCAATCAGAGGCGTTGCTACTTCTGTTCAGAAGTAAGATGGTCGCCATCCTTCCAGCGAAACACAATAACTGTTTTACACTAGAAATATGGGAGCTGTTTATACCTCCACCATACTATACCGTACACGTTCCATCTCGCCTATCCCTATTTTAATGAGTGACATAAACATATTTATCACATTAAAGTAGCAAACGAGCATGCAGTCCACCTGATGTTAAGTAACCACTGCCGCCCTGGTTATCTGTTAGCAACTTCATATACAACAGGGTCTGTCTGAAGTCGATCACAGATGCGTTGCTGCTCCCGAGAACTGACATTGTCGCCTGACATAAAGGCCGTAACATATAACTTTAACATTGGAGACCGAAAGCCCAGAATAGATCCCACTGGCAAAATCTTCTGGCCTGGTCCAGAACAAGGTTGTAGCGCCTTAGATGATGATGATGATATAACCTTCAATTTTATTTTTTCTAAAACTCCGGATAACTTTAAAGGCCACTTTTATAATTTAAATCGTACCGTGTGTAATCGCCCTACGGGATTGAGATGTAAGCCATGGGATAGAGACGTAAAATTGTAAGCAGCGGCATGTGCCAAACCGGTCCGGATTCAATGGGAGCTTCCTTTATTGTATCTATTGTTAACATTTTAATTGGCATTAACGTTGCTGGATTAGCATAAGGCAGGGGTCACAATCCGAAAGGTGCAACGTGAGATACTGGTTGTTAGAGTCCGGAGTTCAAATTAGATTTTATGGAGTACGTAATAAATGTTTTAAAACTAATTGCGTTATCCAAGGGTTACAAAAATAGCTTTTAACGTTAAAAGTAAATGTATGTGTCGGAGTATATGAAGCCATGAATTGTTGTTCATAATTATAGACAAATTTTCCAAAACTCGCTGCTTAAAGCGCACTCGCTTACAAGCGAAGGTATCGTGGCAGTATGGTTGATTAATAAGCGTTTAGAAATTAATGTATTTGGATGAGATTCTTCCAGAGATTCGTTGGAAACCAAAGTTAATATTGATAAATAATATTCAGTAAACTGAATTGAATCGTGATTTATAAGGAGGAATTTCAGAAAAGTGATGAAGCAAACAAGCATGCAGACTTCCCAATAATAAGTGATCACTGTCTCCTATATAAAACCAATCAACAATACAAACAAATTCAAAGAGTACAGAGGTACTATCTGAAGTGACTATAGCACGCACCTACAGTTTTGTCTCTCTTAAGGACTTAGATTGTCTCGGATTAAAGTCTATGGACATCGACACCCGTCCAACGACAGAGATGAACTCCTCGACGTTACGTCAGTATCTCCCCGGTTAAACTGTACTGATTTTTCTACCATTTCAATAACTATACATATGTTTGCTTTACGATTGCCAAACCTAAATAATATTTAATGAATGAGCATGTTATGTGGATAACAAAAAACTAAATTATTTGTTATAAGATTTAAGGATTATTAATATTTTTAGGAAACAAATTTGGCAAAAATAGACATTCAGTCACGTGACAGTGAACCGTCCTGTGCGTTTATGAAGTATGTTTAAATATAAATTTTAAAATGTTTATAGTATTTGTTCGATATTTACTTTAAATCCGTAATAAGATAAAGTATTAAGCACTTTTCAAAATTTAGTCACGTAGCGCATTTATAACATCAACTTTACCAACTTTAACATGCTTTACCAACGGCAAATCAACAACCAAGATAAAACTGACACCGTTTAGGTCTACATTACTTTTACTTTAAACACGGAGGTGTGAGAAAATTTCTATTACCATCCACCACAAGGTTTCTAGCCGCATAATACTTATACAATCAGTAACATTATATTAAACCAATCTTCCTACACTCGTTATTACCCGAATGCGTCAGAAGGATAGCAATGTTTTTGAAGCGTATTATGTATGTATGTTACTACGTACGTCAATTTTTTTGGCACGCGCTACAGCCTAAACGGCTAGACGGATCGTGACGTATAACATATCATTAGATTCGTCTCAGTTTCGTAAGTGACACGGGCTATATATATATTTTTTTAAATGGCGCCTGGAAATACAGAAAACAGGGGAGAGGGACTTTTTTTATTACAACAATATGAGTATCAAATGAAAGCTAGTAAATAGATCT